>ML779304.1:484384-512335 GCA_009831015.1 Picea engelmannii | reverse complement strand
TTTTTTGGATGAAAATTTTTAAGTTATTGTTGTCCTAACTTATTGAGTCAATGAATTAATAGTTTTAGTTAATGGTAATGTATTAATGACTTCACTCATTTTGGTAATGAGTATGTACTTGAGCTCCTTGTGTGTTGGTTGGAACTTACTATAAAGGCAGTGACTAGCTGCTCTATTTCCCTTGTTTAATAAACAAACATAATAATATGTGGCCATAGTTATGCAAATTTATTATTCATATATTATGGTTAGGAAGCCTTTTGGCCTTGATATTTGTAAGTAAATTGGTAAAGTTTGCGATAAGAGAATGAATACTATTCAATTACTCATCAAGTAACTCCATAGAATGAAATTACTAAGCCGTTGGATTGGCTATCGTTGCATAAATGTTCGTCATCATCCCTAATCTTGTGGTTGATAATTACATTCGAACTTAATAGAATTTAATGTAATTTTAGATTTTATCTATTCAATTTGATTGTAGATTTTATCTAGTCAATGGACATGGAGCAAAGTCAATGGTTGGATTTACACACATTTAACCACTCAAATATGTAGATCCAACAATTTCTCACTAGATTCTAGACAAATTAAACCAATAATATACTAGGAAAAAAATAAAATATTTGTAATATAAAAATGAATTAAATATATAATAAATAGATCTCTTCCACAAGAGTAGTGACATAGTCTCATACACCAATTTGATTTTTATCCTGAAGATGTGATCCAAATGGATATCGGTGGTCACCCAACTTTTCCAAATGGCTCAAAATAGTTTTCTGACAATTTTGGCAATTTACTATTTTCAGCAGTTTTAACTTCCAAGGCTATTTTGAGGGCCTAAATGAAGGTTTTTCATGATCTAGCTCCTCAATGATAGACAAAGGAATAATTGAACCCCCAAAATGAATCTCCTCGATGATACCTTTCCAACGGGCTATCACACGCCTAAAACAGAGATCGTATGCAAAAGTTACGACCCCATGAAGTTGATGTACTAACTTACCCAAACGAGGCCCACATGACTTTTGGAGCTTCATCTCCTAGGGTTAGGTTTTTGGATGTCTAGGGTTTTTGGAATTCTTGCTTATTGTAAAAAAGGCTTTCAGAGCCTCATTGTAACCTTCTTCTTATGAATGCACATTGCCGTCACATCTCTTCTCAGAGATAAGCCGCCACCATTCCAGCAAGCTTGTTTCTGTTGCATTTTACAGTTTCAACTTATTTCGTTATTGAATAGAAAACCAGTTTTAATGTATCTCTGTTATTTTGTGTTAAGAACCTATTAATAATATGTATTCATTTCGTTCTGCTCATAAAATCTAGATCAGTACTGATCCAGATTATAATCACCAATCTACTCCCCGAATCTATTTGATGAATCTACTCCCCCTCAGGTAGAGAAATTCCTGGAGATTAAACACGATCATTCTCTGCATATTTTTCTTCAGTTTTATTATTCTCCAATCATAATGAATTCATTTTTTGTTGGTTCTAAATATTTCGATCCACATGACCAATGTCAATATTTAGAGCATCATTTTCAGTTGGTTCCCAAGTTCCAATATCTTTAGCATGGAGTTCACATAAGCACTTAGACATGGGACCCAGGTTCACAATGGCAGTTCAACTACTTCAGCATAGTGGCTCACATTTATACATGGGACATTGTTTCTCCAGTCTTCTTCATCATTATGGTCCACAATTATCCATGGGACCTTGGCATATGGTTGTCCACCCTAATAACAAGCGTTGAGGACAACACTTTCATAAGGGGGATGGACTGTTAGGTATCTAGAGAGATAGTGGAGGCCATTCAATATAAAGTGGACTAGGTCCACTATATTATTAAATAAGGCCCACAATGGTAGTTATATATAATAAATGGGTAGTTAGATATAATAAATGTAAGAGAACTTATTAGAAGGTTCTGCTTCTAGAATATTCCTCCTCTAGAATGTTCATAGGTGATGGTAACACTATATAAATGGGTTCAAGAAATGTAATGGGATATGAAGAGAAGTATTGTATTTGGAGCTGAATCTCATTCATAGGTTTCCCCCTCAAAGAGGAAAGTGAACAGGAGAGGATCCCTTCCATAATAGGATCCATTTTATGGTGTTGCCCTACCTCAAGTATTTTCTTATAATAAAGTGTGGTTTCTTCTATATTTCTTTGTGGATCTATTTTATATTTAGTGTTTGTGGTGATTATATTTGTAGATCTACTTAGGTACTTAACAAGGCCAAATATTTGGAAGGACTCGAGAAAAAATTGTAAGGACCACACTGAGGTACGACTCCGATATGTACCAGATGGAATAGTGCATGGAAGAGACTCTTTGAATAATAGTCAATAATGAAGACTATTGAAAAATATGAGGAATCCACCAATGGGGTCAAATGGAAACCACAATATCGCACAAATCCCTATGTGTGATGATTTTTGTTGACGCCGAACACAAGGGAAACCACTAAGTTAGTGACCAATGATGGCTTGTCATCTGTTGAGTGCAAGGTCACCTATCAATAATGGAAATAGGCCCAAGGTGAAACTCTAGATCATACTCTCAGAGAAATGTGTCAGAGTCGATAAGAGTAGACCCGCTAGTAAGAAGTCAATGGGGACCTTCAATACTAGCACGCATAAGATATATAGATACGTGTGATAATGATATGAACTTGATGAACTCGAGAAGGACGACTTCTAAGGTTAAAGACTTACTGCAGAGTGGCCGACTCAGGCTGAAACTTCCCTTAAACAAAATCACGACACATTATGTGACTTAGGAAACATGACTATAAAATATGATACATTTGTGATACATGAGACATCGACAAATGCTCCATATGGTTGGAATAATAGCCAAATGGAGGAGACTATGGTAAACAATGAGAAAAAGTATCATAAATCCATACTACACCCAAAATATTGAGATATTGACTCAAATATTGTGCTTTGTTCAATGACGAAAATAATGCTACCAACAAAAGAGATAGACACTTTCCCCCTCTTTTATTTATTTTTTATGTTTTTGTCTTTTACATATTATTAAAGCCTAGTGTTATAAACCCCTATAATTTATAGGATCATCTGGTGACTGGAAAATTTTCACTATTGATGTTTGTTATCTTGCAAATAATATTTCATTCATGAATTTTTTTTTCAAAAGAAAAGAAAAGAAAGAAAAAGAAAGAAAAAGAAAAGAAAAGAAAAGAAAAGAAAAGAAAGAAAAGAAAAGAACATAAAGAAAAAGAAAGAAAGAAAAGAAAGAAAAGAAAGAAAAAGAATAAAGAGGGCATAGAAGAAAAAATGAACAAATCCCCATGCAATAATAATGACTTGATCCATACTATTTAAACATGGTCAAGTCCTTTTGAATTGATGTTGATAGGATTAGTGAATAAGCTTGGTTAAACTATTTAATCTTAGCCGAGTAGATAGGTTAGCTAGTGAATAAATTTGATCAAACTGTCTAATCTTGGTCAAATAACCCTAGGGTAGAGTAATCTCTTAGTCCAACAGTTTAATCTAGGCTAAAGGTTTAGGTAGGTAGGATAGGACATAGGCTAGCCAACTTTTCTTTCAATAAAGTTTGAATGGTGTTCGAAGAAAATGTATGATTATGATGTTTTAGGTGCTTTTCTAACCCCATGGTGACAAAGCAAGGGAAGCAGCGCACAAAACTCACAAAAAGCAGTAAGCCTAAGTTCTGATGCATATATAAAATCGCACCTGGAGATTAAAGTTTGCACAAAGATCTACAACCAAGTCGTTGGCGCATAAATCTATGACTAAGATAAGATTTCAGACCCCCTGGACCGTTCTACCTTTAACGATGTGGGGGGAGGGGAACAAAATGGCAATTAAATTGTGTGCTCAGATCTACGGCCTTCCCGACAACGCGCAGATGGACGGTCCATAGGATATTCTGGACCCCCTCGACCATTCTATTTTTAATGATGGGGTGGGGGGTGGGGGGGGGTCCGATATGATGGATAAAGAGTGCTCTTAGATCAACAACTGATCTAGCGACACTCATATCAACGATCAACAACAAATTCTGGACCCCCGAAGCTTCTTACCTTTAATGCGGTGGGCCCCATCCCTATGTGGCATCAACTCATTATGTCATACCTCGTCCGCTCCAAACTTGTTACCGCTTACCATCCTTCCAATCTTACCTCCATCACCTCAAGATGTCACACCCAAAACCCCTCCTCGCAAGTTCCATTTCATGACCCCGTCAGCATGTCCCCTCCATCTAACCATTACGGGTCATACCTCATTCGTTTACCTCCCAATCACCACCCTCCACATCATCCGGGTACAGACGTCAGACATCCTTCGCCTACCCCCTCACACTCTAAAAGACCCATTGGCCATTTATTATTGGCCACATACTCGTTATTCTCCTGACTTGTCCTTTTCGCCCAACGGATACCCGTTCACTAAATTTCAACCCCGTTTCTGTCATTTGCATTCTGCTCATATTCCCTACGCACTAGAGACTCATTTTCCTTTGCCTCTGCAACAATTCACCCATCCATATCCTTTTTACCTACTAACGTGTGTTCAGTGTGCAGGTACTGGTGGAAATCAATGGTGCCCAAATCTAAAAATTAAAATGTTGAGGAAAATCCTTTCCTCCCACCTCTTGTCGATATCGACTGGATTCCATTAGCAGACAAAGATTATTTAATCTTAGAAACCAGGTGTGAATTTGATTTCACTGAGTTACAGTCATGGTTTAAAGACACATTCATCGATCAGAGCGATGAAATCGGGCTCTGGGAGTCAAATCTCCCTCTGTATATTTTTCCCCATGTCCACCATTTTCCAGAATTTGCCCTCAAAATCCAAGCGCACTACCTCCCGGATCAGATATCCATAATATCGTCTTATGGAGAAACCTTTTTCTCTATTACACTCGAGACCATCGATCAAATGATGCAGGTACCCAGAGCCGAACCCCATTCTTCCCTTACCATTGAAATTCTGACATAAATGTATCAGAACCTGTCTTTTCCCTGAAGAGCGCAAATCTTTAAGATTTTCCTCCCGCAATATGCCCAATTTCCCAAGAAGAATCCCCCTTATCATTCCTCCATATTTCAGAAAAGGGAAACCAGATCATTTCATCATTGTGGTGTTTTCTCGATTACTTCTCGGACGAATGGGTAGATGAACCTATCCTAGGTTTCCTGTCCATTTTTTCTACTGAAGAGAAGGTTGCCATCCAGTTCGACTACAATGTTTTCTTGGCCAAAAACCTACACGAGCAACTATCAAATTTCCTCACAGAAGGCATGTTCCGGTATTATTCAATACTGGCCTACATGTTTATGTTTTATCAAAACGACAAATTCTCCTTATGAAGAAAATGGACCAGGATGGAAAACCCCAGGCAGTAACCTTATGGACTTCGCTGCTCAGAAGGAACCCCATTGAGTTCGGTTTTAAATAGTTTATTGAGTTGTTTTATCACCCAGTGGTAAGAATTCTCAGTGGAAGACCAGAGCCAAGGATAAACGAGGAGATCCAAAGAGTTCTGCACCTTTTGGATCTCGCAAAGACTGAGGACTAGTTCCTATATCAGAATCACACACAGATCAGGTTGTATGGGTGTGAGCTAGCTCCATACAAATTGCCCAAGTATTTTCCTGTGTGGATATTTTCACTGGAGTATATTTGTCAGGTGATAAATTCAGATGACATTCATTTTGTGTCTCTGAAGAAAAAACAACAAATGAGGATTAAAGGGAAAATAGGACCATTTATCTACAACAATCGACCTTTTGGGGGAGAGGCAGATAAAATATTAAAGGAAATGAAATTCAACACCAGTTTCATTTGGCATTATGATCCAAGTGGGATCATTGTAGAGATGAGATCTAAAAACAAGAGTTCACCTTATGCTCACACCCTCAAACCAGAAATTGAAAAGTATGTGAACTAGACAGAGTGGGAGGCAAATACCCTGGTAGATGATGAACAATAAGAATCTCCTTCAGTCACTATCTCACATACTACCACTCCATAGGTACTAAAGGAAAAAATGCCAAGGAAGGATACCTCTCCTTCAGTCATTGAAGTATCAACGAAGGATTTTCAAGTATACAATAAAAGACCTAAAATCACTCATACTACTCACATGTCTGGTGAGGAAGAACCCCACTCTGTCAAAGTGGTTGAGGAAAAACATCAGGTGGTGTCCACTTCTTCTTCAAATAAGTAGACAAATATAGTTGTGACCACCCAAACTCCATAGGGATCTGTACCTCTGAACATTTTCTAAAAATGTGATCTGATCAAGAAGAAAAAACAGATGCTGACCAACATCACTTATGCTCAGTTCTGGAAGAAAATGTCCACAACACAACACAGACTATTATCAGCTTTTGATACAGAGAAAGGAAGAATGCATCTGACATTTCTGCAAGCACAGGTGCCTCAAACCAAAGAGATCACTGACTACAAAAGGTCAAGTATTTTTTTTGACACCAAACAAGTCCATCCAGCTGACCAGATGGATTTGTACAGACACACTGGAGAAATGGTTTTCTCCACATTGGCCCATGCTTCCTCTATAGCTGCAAAATTATAGGTATCTCTAAACAATGTTTAGACCCAGTTGAAAATGGAAAAAATATCCTCTTTTGAAAAGGATAAAAGAATAAAATCTTTAGAGGAGTTGGTGCTCAAGATTGGGTATGATCCCTCGAATGTAAAAGCAGCAGAGCAGATGTTAAAGAAAAAGAATGCTGACATTTCATCTCTAAGAAAGCAACTGAAATTGCCACCTACAGAGGACTCACAGGCTAAATAAATAGTTGAGACAGAAGATGAGAAAGAGGAACTGCTAAAGCTAATCATGCAGCAGAACACACAGATAAAGGAAATGGAGGCAGAATTGTAAAGGTTGTTGAAGGAGAAGGAACAATCAAATCCCATGGAATTCATCCCATTGAGCACAGTCCCTCTTGCAAAAGTCAGCACATCAACTTTATCAACAACCACAACAACAAAAATTACATCAGCAACCCCGTTGACAGCACTGGAAAAAAATGTGGAGTTAGTAGAATCCATGGAAGAGATGACCCTGCAAGGAACAAAAATCAGCAGATTAAAAAAAGAAGTGGAGAATATCTAGGAGCTCAAGTCTTCTTACCAGACAAGCTACAACATCGAGAGGCAAACATCATAGAAGCTCAAGCAGGAAATCCAACAACTTCAGAAAAAAACAGTGGGGGGTAAAACACTGGCAGAGGCTAAGGAAAATGTTTGGATGGATATATCCAGCTCCATAAATGAAATTTGGCTCATGGTGCAAATCATGTTCGAGCAACATGAACTAGTGATAAGAAGAAGGCAGGTTATTGACAAAATAAAAGGAGAGTTAAGAGAAATTCCCACTGAAGCCAATGAAATAATTAGATTCCTGAACTCGAAGACCAAAGAAGAACTAGAAGAATTGAAAATCGAAGACAGGACAGAAACCATCCTTGAAGTCAAGAGGGTTCTGACCAAAAGAGGACTGATGTTGCAGTTGGAGGAAAAAGTCTAGAACATGGACATTGGATTTCAAAGGTTTTTCAGCAATCTCGAGGCTCTACAGAAAAAAGGTCTTCCTGGTTTGATGGTTCTGAATGACAACCTGATGACCCTTCCAAACTACAAGCAGAAGATGGATACAATGGCCAAGGATAGTTCCAAGTTCTCGGGAATACAAGGCATTATAATGGGCAAAGTGTTCTTGGAGACTTTGTAGCCAGACCTCAACATACACCACGAGATCAAGTATATTTTCATCATCAAACCGACCTTTTCCAAGTACATAGAAGTGGATGAAATATACCGTAGACTACTCAAAGTCACCATCCCCAGTCAGCTAAGATGGGAAGAGCTATGCAACTTGATCAAGTAGGAAATGAGGTGTGCAAGCTGAGTCAACAAACAGATCAGTCAAAGTCATGTGGGTGACTCACCAATGGCCTTCGCCAGATTCAATGTGAAGAATTTGACACATCATCGACAGTTCCTAGATTTTGTATCTTGTTAGTTAGTTTGTTAGATTCAGGGGCTGCCACATCCTGATCATTTATGACAAGGTTGTTTGTAATTCTGATGATAAATACTTCTAACTTAGAAGTATTGAGGGTTGATTTTTATGCCCTAGCAAGCTTTAAGCACTGTAATTTTTATCAAGAAGATTTTTCAGTAATATAAAGAGACGTTTCACAGGATTCCTGTGTGTTATCTATTGGTGAAGTTTTCTATTCTCAGTTGAATGTGTATCTTTCTAGTTATCATTCTGTTTTTCTAGTCTGATCATTTAAAATGAGTTAAAGTTACATAATTTACCTTTGCGTACTTTGTTGCTAGATTTTAAAGATCCAAGTGTTTTCTTCTTATATTGTAGTCAAGAAATTCTTAAATGCTTCTTGGTTATAATTAATCATCTCACTTTTCTCTGCTAACCATCATTTTATTGCTAAAGAATCCAGTAGTTGCATTATCCTGCCCTGTGAAAGGAATATTTATATCTGTTCTTCGTCTCTACCTTTATAAAACAGACCCCATAACCCAATGGATGCGTAAAACCTTTCATCCATCTTATAAAAACAAACAACAGTTGGTCCTGCACTTTTTAACTAGCCTAATATCTGAAGTTTAAAACAAGTTTAAAATTATAGAGAGACCACTCTCTGAAATTGGTAAGGCTAGCTCCCAGTTTTGAAGTGGTTGGATAGGGTTACCTCTAGTAAATTTATTCTACCTGAAAACAACCTCTGGGAATTTATAGAGTGATAACACCTGGAAAAGAATAAAATAATGTTATATTACAGTGGAAGAAACGAGTGTCACAAGCAAGAAAACTAGTTCCAAAGCTCAAGGAAAATACCTATGCTTAATGCAAGGAAGCATGTGCAAGATAAGGACACTCAGGGAATGTTTCCTCTAGGGTTAAGGTGTCGAGTCACAAAGGCATAAATTGCAAGGCTAGAAACTCGTAGGAATGCATAAGAAACTAGTTCAACAAGAGAAAGTTGGGGCCGACATTAGGCCTAAAAGTGCAAATGGTTAATATGCAATGAAATTACAACTCAACAAAGTTTGGAATCCCCTGAAGGTGAGTTAGGAAGAAAATGATTGAGAGAAAGTCATTAGGCTGCAACACAAAGACATGACGAGACTAAAGAGGGATTCTAATCCTATGCAAAAACTGCAGCATGGGTGTAAAATATTCCAGTGAGGTACTAACTAGGACACCCATGGAGAGGTAATCTCTACCATACATGAGAGACACCTTTAAGCAGCTAGATAGATATGGTATCATTAATGAATAGGGTTGACCCTATGAAAAATATGTGTTCAGTACATATAGATGCATTATGCAAGTGAGATGGAGCATACACTATATGCCAGTAAGGAATACAATATCTACTGAAGAGTTGGAAAAAATGTTATTGTGAGCGAGATATAATGGGGGGAGTCTCATAGGTAATATCCACAACAATATTGAGTGGAAGAAATGCAACTTTAACACAAAGTCATGGTAGGACTAAATAGGACTCCCAATCCTAAGAAAGTGTGCATCTTGAGCGCCATAATATAAAAGGTGTTCTAAACTAGGGCTCCCATGGAAGGTAGGCTCTACCATCAATGAGATGACATTTTGAGCATAAAGATAGGCTTATGTCGCAAGTTAATGGGGTTGAACCTAGGGAAAAGTGAAGTTAGAATCTGTTAATGAAAACATTGAAGGCATGTGAAACCTACTCAAAATTTCAGTTACATGAAAACATCACATTTCCATAGTCTTGAAAAAGACTCATTCAATCGATAAAAGGACCAAAAGTACCCAAAATATAGATCTATAACCTGCAATGGAAACCACAACACGACAATATATCTTGACATTAGTTCAATTTATGGAACAATGAGAAACCATGGAAAATGGGTTTCAAAAATTACATTAAAAAGGCTATTTTACCATTTTGCAATATCATTTTTACCATTTGAACCAAAATTACCCAAATTTGGAGAAACCCTTCCAAATTCACTTGGACATTGTGAGATCTGGAGTGACCAAATCAAAAACCGTATGGACCAATTAAGTGCTCAATCTATTGCTTTCAATTTCATCCATTCAAATTTTGATTTTTATGAGAAATTGAGGGATACCCCTCCTTTTCTCCTCATGAATCTACACATCCATGGTTTTCCTCAAAATGTCCCGTGGATATTCGCAATTGGTAGAAACACTAGTCGTGGATATCCATGAATTTCATAACAGGGACCTGCAGATGCTCAAAATAAACTTGAAAAAATAAAAGATTTATTTTCTTCTTTTGGATCTTGAGAAGGATGGTTATTCAATGGAGGGAACTTTATCATGAAGAGGTTGATCATACAGTATTTTATGATGATGATTCCAAAGAATCTCTCTCGAAATGCAACATGTATATGTTTTTCCAAATTGGTGGAATATGCGCTGAAAAGAGATTGTTAAATATCCTCATTGATTATTGGCATCCGGACACAGAGGCATTTATTCTCAGTTGAAGACATCTACTTCATCACTAGTTTATCTCGTATAGGTGAAGTTCCCAACTTCATAACCCATGGGGGAGGTGGCCAAACTATTAATAAATACATAAATGAATACTGAGAGGATGGCATAGAGAAAATAGGCTCACAAGTGCCTATCAAGCACATCACCAAAATGAGTCTAAAGGTGATATTGTATACTATAGTGCACATTCTAGGATCTAACTCCTTGCATTTGTATTCTCGTTCACAAGTGTAGCATGGGGTTGAGTGCTTAAGACCCACAATGTTTGACTGAAGCATTGCGATGCTTTCTTGCATGATAACTTAACTCACTGATTGCAAGTTGTGACAGAACAAGAATTTTGGGTTTGGCAATGTTCTTTGCACATTCTTTTTCAATATGGTTCAAATGATGAGCCCAAAATATCATGCTAGAGGACATTTACGACCATGGCTCGCTATGGTATGATGGAATAATTTGTTGTCTCGCCTAGGAGGAGGGAAGTTATTTAATCCTTATGATGATGACTTATTTTTTCGGTGGGAACATCAAGTACCCTTTATCGAGGTTTATCCATATACCATAATCAACTTCTGTGGAGATCCCGATGTCATCATTCTTCCTTGTGACGAGGTTCAAGTCATAGGTAACCTTTATTTTATTTTATTTAATTATTTTTTTAGATTATATATTATATATACACAAGAAAGGAATAAAAACATGTCTTTTTGGTGAGATCCATAATATTAACATGTGTTCCTCAAATGTGCAGATAGAGCACCAACGAGACTAGACGACGTTTCATGACATAGTCATCAAGGGAGAGACAAAGCAGGGCCTAGTGATGATGTGGAAAGGACCTTATGAAGTGTGGGAAGAAACCTGGAGGAACCAACATGCTCCATATTGATGGCCACTATAGATGACCTGCCAATAGGGATGCATCGTCATGTTATAGGACTACCCTGAACATGGGTTTGTCTATTTCAATGTTTAATGAATGTCATGGTTTCCTATGACATATTTCATCAGTCTTAGGCCTAGAATATTATGTGCCAAGAGAACTATTTTGTACTGATATAAATTTGGCGCTGGTAGCCCAAATTTTGTACTATGGACCTCTTTTGGACATAAATAGTATATCTATTTTTTTTGTGCATTATTTTTATATTCTATTTGGAAATGATAAATATTTACATGTGTAAAATGTCTATTCTTATGTTATTAATGGGACAAATGCCAATCTAAAACGTAATTATCATATGCATCGGTTACTATATTAGCTCACCTAGGAACATGCTCATAGGTAGCAAACTCAAATGAGCATTCTAGAAGACATACCCTAAGGAACCGTCATAACAAGACTGGATCACAAATACGATATAGACCATTAAATTGTGACAACCAACTGAGAATCCAAGAAAACGTGAAGGTGTTGAATGCCATGTGATAAAGTGTCTCGCAAAAGTTCGATGATGACACTATATTCAACAACATTATTTGTAGTTTCTTCGAGACAAACACCTCCAATAGATACTAGCTAGTTAGTGGGTGAATAAATCACCTAGGCAGTGGAAGCCAGGTTCCGAGTGTGACAACTAACACCTTCTGTGAATCCAATATAGACCAATGACTCCCCTGGCATATACCACACTGCAAAAGCACAATAGTAAAAAATACAAGGAAAAACGAAGAAACTTATACAAACCTATATACAATAATAAACAATATTCACAAAAGAACTAGTACTCGAGCCATTAGGCTCAAGCATACTACTTCTTAAGGTAGAGCCCATTTCTGGGATCTGGAAACACATTTCCCTCATAATATGATAACTTGTAAGACCCCTTTTCCAACACTCGTTGCACGATCTATGGACCATGCCATATGGGGTTAAACATTCCTTCCCCCAGGATATCCTTGTCCTGGTTGTAGACTAACATAAGGTCTTCTTTGGAAAACATCCTTGGGTGGACAAACTTGTTGTATTGAGACTTGAGGCATTTTTTATGCACTTCATTTTCTAAAGCTGCATCTCAACGTTTCTCATCAATATGTTTGAGATAAATGAGGTGTTATTCAAGTTGCGTTGTGTCATGTAAGAGTTCGAAAACAATTTCAAGTGAAGGGATTTCACATTTAATAGGAAAAATGGCTTCTAATCCATGAACAAGTTGAAAAGGAAAGAAACTTGTTGCAATTTTGACTGAGGTTCGATAATCCCATTGATATGGTCAAGTTAACTGTCCTCTTCAATATGGATTTTAAGGATTTTTTAACAGCCTTGACCTGACTATTATCCCGAGGATAGTAAGGAGGCGAATTTTCCTATGTAAAACCCAGTTTCGATGCTAAATTAGACATCATGTGGTTATAAAAGTGACTTCCATGGTTAGTGGCAGTCTCTCTCAAAACCCCAAACCTAGAGATGACCTGATTGAACATGAAAAGTTTTGTGGTTTCACCATCATTAGCGAATGTTGGCATAACTTCTTGCCACTTAGTAAAGTAGTCAACAATCACTATGATGTATCGATTCCCTCTAGACGAGGCTAGGAGGTATGTCATAAAATATACCCCCCACGTGGTGAATGGGTTGATAATAATGACGAGAAACATAGGAGAAAGGTGTGTTCACATCTTCTTTGTAAAGATTTGAAAAGGATGACATTTCTTGACCACTTTGATGTAATCTTTGAAGACTGTAGGCCAAAAATAATCAGCACGCAAAATCTTCTGGGTTGTTTCCAACCTTGATAAGTGATATCCACATGGTCCACCATGGAAGTCATTTGATACAACCTATATATCCTCATGAGTGACGAAGCGATGGAGAATTGAGTCTACCCCTTGTCGATACAAAGTGTCGATGATAATGGGATAGTCCTTTGCTTGGTGACGAATTTGTCATCGCTCGTCTCATGAGAAATGTGGAGGGAAATTCAGAGTCTAGAGATATATAAGGATATATCCATACCAAGGATTAGACGAAGAGATGAGAAAGATATTTTCATCAAGGAAAGAGTCAATTACTTCTCTATCCTCATTCTCTACCGGGAACTCCAACATCAATTCAGAGAATACTAAATACTTCTTGGATTTCATAGAAGCAAAATCCATATTGAACTCTTGAAGCACAAAAATCCACTTGTTGTACTTCCCGCCAATTATTCAC
Source organism: Picea engelmannii (assembly GCA_009831015.1). Lineage (NCBI taxonomy): Eukaryota > Viridiplantae > Streptophyta > Pinopsida > Pinales > Pinaceae > Picea > Picea engelmannii. The sequence continues at coordinate 498,599 of ML779304.1, read as the reverse complement.
CGAGTCGAAACATACAGAAAAGGATTAACGTCGGAAATGACGGTTGTCTTGCACAACATAATGTAATGTCGAAGCCGTTGAACAACATGAAATGTTGTTAAGGCCAGTTTCTTAATGTGAGAATACTTTAATTCATGTCCTAATAAAGCATGACTTAAATAGTATATGAAATGCTCTTGGAGATTATCATCCTCCTGAACTAAGACCATGCCAATTGACGATTCAGTTTCTCCCAAATACAACAACAAATATCAATTATAATATGGGGGGCTCAATAATGGATTTGAAACAAATGCTTTCTTTAATGCATCAAATGAACATTGTGCTGCCTCATCCCAACAAAATGGAACCCCCCTTTTCAAAAGGTGCATGAATCCTTTCGTGATATTATCATAGTTATGTATGAAGCGTCGAAGAAAATTCACCTTTCCTTGTAGAATTTGAAGCTGATGAATTGTGTGTGGGGGAGGCAACTGAGTGATTTCCTCCACTTTCAAAGGTTCAACCATGATCCCTTTAGTTGAAACTATAAAACCCAAAAGACATCCAGAAGTCACGCAAAAAATACATTTATGTGGATTTAATTGGATTTGATAGTGACGACATCTCTAGAATACTAGGCAGAGGTGTAACAAATGTTGAGCTCTCTTACGAGAATGCGTTGTAAGATAATCCAAATAAGCCTCTAATATGTGTTTCAGTTCGTGGAAAGAAAACATCATGGCCCACTGAAAAGTAGCCCCAGTGTTTATAAGGCCAAAGGGAATCTTCTTGTATGTGAAGGTTCCCCAAGGAAAAATGAAAGTTGTCTTATGTTGGTCTTTGGGTCGAGTCTCATTGTAGTTATAACCTGAAAAACCGTCTATCAACGAAAAAATATTGCTTCCTGCACATTCATTGAGAATCTGATCGATAAACGGTGTAGAGAAGTTATCTTTTGGACAAGCTTTATTCAAGTCCCGAAAATTCATACATAGTAAAATCATGCCTTGCTTCTTATCGACCAGAACCGGGTTAGAAATCCATTATGTCAATGGTACTGGATAATTAAAGCCATCTTTGAGCATCTTTTCCACCTCAACTTTAATTTTTGTCTCTTTCCTTGGATTCACTGGTCACAAATTTTGTCGAACTGGTTTTGCATTCTCATAGGTTCAAATCTCATTTTGAACAATTCGAGGATCTATTCCAGGAATTTCCTCGTACAAACATGTGAAAAGATCTCAAAATTCCTTAAAGAGAGTCGTATATTAACGAATTTCATCTTGAGATCATTCTACCCTAATAAAGACATTTTCTACAACATCAAGGGTTATATAAATTTTAATGGATATGGTTTTCGATATATTTTATGTATTCCCCTCAGCGTAGACACCATGCTTGGCCAAGGGGTTCACCACCCAATCAAAGATCCTACTCACGACTGACTTAAATTCTCCATTTTGCACATGAATGATATCGACAAGGAAATACAATATATTATGCATATATTCCCACGTCCTTTTAGTTCCATTCATTTCCTCAATGATAGCATCATCCATAGGAAAGATGGTTTCAAGACAGTCTTTAGAAATTTAAGAATTTTGAGCTTAGACAGGCTCTAGAAATATATTGTTCTCCTCTATTCATGCAAGAGTTTGATTAGGGTCTGCAGTGGTGCATTGAATAGTCTGGTAAGCTATTTTAGCTGCATACAATGGCATAGCTCCCAGAATGTGTGCAACCATCGAATGATACACATAATGAGGGTAACACCCATGTATCTTATAGATATGAAGTTATAAACAACATGACTCTCGTTGCCAGAGCTGGAGGAATCGAATCTTGAAAGTTGACTGAGGTGGAATGAATGTAAGCTATCGGTGTTGGGAAATTAAAATTTCCCATGAGCGAAGGGAACATTCCAACACCAATTCTCTTATTTGTCGACTGAGAATTCTCAATCCACGGAACTGTGGATCCTTGATTTTCCACAGAACTAGAACAATTGAAAGCCATATAATTGATAATCACAATCCTTCCATCACGGGGAAAGCATAAATTTGAAATACCGATGAGACAACAATTGTCATCGAGTAAGTCCAATTCCTTCCCAATAACAAATTATAGTCGAGCAGTGCATCAACTACTTCTACTTGTATGGAAACTAACTTACCTCCCAACTGGACTAGAAAAGAGGAAATAATCATGTGCGGCCTAAACGATCTTCCATCAAACACAATTAACAAAGTAGGAGAAGGTGTGAACTCTGGAGAGCCGATAGCTTTCCTGCAGGACAAATACATGACACACATGGAAGCTCCCTCATCAACAACAGTCCTCCTGATGATGTGTTTTGCATAAATAACGTCAATATGGAAGGCTACATGATAAGGAAGACAAATTTTCACATCAATAGTGTTGAAATTCATAGTGAGAAGGCTAGAATAATATTCCTCTCTGATCACAGATAACAATGCAGTGTGTTGCGTAGAGAAAATCTAAAGCACCTCAAGAGCATACATTGTAGGCGACGTTTGAGCTAAATCCTCAATAATATAGTAGTTGGGTGCTACTATAGAGTTAGGGATGTGCGATGCTCTTTTGTACATGGTATGTGATTCATCATTTCCTTCTCAAGTTTTTTATATATGAAGAGGTCCCTGAGGATCATAAGTCTCTTTTCCTTTGTTTTTGACTCAAGATTACTATAATCACGAGACTTGATTGAAAAATCTACCTTCTCTTCTTTTAACTTTGAAGAATTTACCATGTTAATGAACGAGAAATATTTGTCTGGAAAAGGTGCACTAGAAGTGTCCCCTTATGTATTAAAAGTGGAAGAGCCAACCTGCATATTTTTTCCTTGCGGAGACAGATTTTTCAATACAACAGGTTGCTTTTGTTTTTGCAAATTTATCAAGCATTAGGCCTCTTCCATCTTGGGGCATTGATGAGTAAGGTGATCATCCCCACAAATATTGCACAGGAATTTCACTTTTCTCTTTTCATCCTTTTCCCCTTCAACATTCTTGTTATGCTTTTTGTCATTTCCCCCACCACCCTTCTTTCCTTTGCCTTTATTTTTCTCTCCGGGATGCTGAGGACCCTTCAGAGTATTCGATTTCACGGTGTGTACATATGAGGATTGGGTTGTGCGGGTGGTAAATCTAGAGGCTGAAACAACCACAATTTGTTGAAATGACAACTTTTGCATTTGGTTAGAAACCATATCTACAACTTTTATTTGAGAGGAACCGACAATGCCATCAACATGTGGTCCTACTTTTGGTTTCTATAAGTCAAGGGTTGACAGAGGTGCATTAGGAATAATCTCATAGAGCATTCTGGACTAAGAGTAAATTAGCTCCAATTTTTGTGCTCTAAATATTTCCTGTTCTTCCACGAATACACTTGAAGTTGCTACATCCTTAGAAATATAAGGAAGCAACGAATTTAGAAACCATTCGAGGAGAAAATCTGGTGGAACCATGGCTTTAATAAAACTTTTTTGTCTCCTCCATTCCCGAATGTGATCTAAAATGTGTGTAGCCTTGTCTTGCACAAAATTGGCCAAAAGTTATATCCCAGTGTCATACTAGTTACAATTGGGAGTTGGAAATGGTTGAGAAAAACCATGGCAAGGTCATTTAATTGGACCTCTCTAGTTCTATATACCATTTCATAACGACCCCAATGAGGGTACTCTAGAATAATCGCAATCGGATTGATTCATCATTTAACGAATTGGACGAGCACCATAAGTGAAACATGGTTACGTGGTCTTGTGGATCCTCACCACTTTTTCCTTCAAACTTCAGGATGTCTGATGGTAGTTTGGTGGGGACCATAGGCCATCTTGGGCTAGGTTGGGACATTCATCAACTTATACAAATATGGAAAATGGAGATTTTCCAGAAAAGATAGTCTGGGTTGCATCATCGACTGATTAACATCTTGAAAAGAGGGCCCTGGATTGTAATTGGCACCAGATTTCCAGTAAGAGTTTTTCCATGGACCAAAGATTTGGATAAAACCTTGTTGGCTTTGGTTGAATGGAGGATAACATCCACCCGTCTAATTTCCAAATGGAAAAAATAGGGTTGCCTCTTGCTGAACTCCCTTACGAAGGAACTAGCCCTTGCATGGGGTTATACTGACCAAGAAAAGGGTTTCCCCCTAATGGAATACCGTATGAAGGGAAAGAATGTTGCATGAGATTCCACTAATATTGGAAGGGTTTTCCCCCCTCCATCACTATAAATGCGGTGAAAATATTTCTCTTGAATCCATCGTATAATGTGAATGGAATGGAAGTGGATGGCATGCTAGAAGAAACTGTAGAAGTGACTTAGGCTCCGAAGCGGTTAGGACCGGAAGAAGGGAATTCCCCACTCCCAACGGATGGAAACGATGGAGAAATTTGACCTCCACCCCAAGAGATCGCTTGGTAGGGAATTGAATAAATCCCTACACCAATGTTAGAAACATGGGATGTTGACTGGGAACCAGTCAATGCGTTGAGCATGCCCATTAACGACATACCGAAAGAAAAAGAATTCATTATTGACAGAAATGACATGGTTTTTCTCATGGAAGGAGGGAGCCAACCACCAATGGAGCTTTGATGTTGATCAGAGTGATTATGGTGGAATTAAATACACTAGTTCTTATGTTAGATACACCAAGTGAAAATATCTCGTTGGTGACTATTGTCGAAGTGGGAGTTTTAGGAAATCCCGACTTAGACACTTGCGAAGTGATTTCCATAGTGGCTCAGTGAAGAGGGATACTATCAGTAAAGTCCAATCTAGGAGGGTGAACTTGCACCACAGGTGATGGGAAAGTTCCAGCTAGAGGAGGGTTATAATCTGGAGCGTATTCTTCAGCTTTGATATCTTCAACGGTTACAACCTTTGGTTCTGAATAATTAATCTCTAAGGGCTCTGTAGTTGTGATATCAACTGGACCATTTAGTACAAAAGCACCAGATTGATCAAGATAATGCCTTAGTGGAGGCAGGGGTGAGTTTTTTCTGACCTCCTCTTTTGGGGGAAGGCCTTGAATTCTCCTCGATCTACGAGGTGTTTGGTCAGGCACTTTGATTTTTCAACTATCGGACGACCATGTAAACACCTACCTAGGAAATTCTACGATTGTTGATAACACCACTAGAAAAAATCATAAATGGAAACAACATACAAAAATGACCTTGCTAATATCCAAACTCAAGTGGATTAGGTCCTGAGATCGCAATAGTCACAAGGTGGGGTAAAGGCCTTCCGAACGGAGGCACGGGTTGATTAAGTCTCATGGACTAACATACAAAGGAATGAGAAGCAATTATCTTGACCTCCATTAACCATCCTTATTCGGTGCAATTACTTATGCTTCATAAGGCACCCTCCAACATTAGTGAAAAGTGTGGTTCAAAATTTTCCCTAGGTACCATGAAAACCCCCGTAGTCACCTCTGATATCCCTAGGAATGGCCACTAAGGTCACCAACTCACAGTCAACATCCATGGGGTGCAATCGAATGTCATGATCGAACGTATGGGCAGGGTAGCTAAGATTGAAGCCTCAAAAGCAGTGTCTCTCATGGAGGTATGGGTACTAACGAAACCCCCAATGTATGATCTCTCCATTATGCTTAGTTAAGATTCAGAGGGATCTCTCCTCGACTCTCCTTTACGCGAAATCATGTTTATATCCTATGTTAGAGGAGACTCTTTGCTATTCTTATAATACAACTAGATTTAGGCTCTCCTTAGCTCAGACTCCTACATTTTTTTTATGGCCTTGGAGAAATTAAATCTCTAACCTAAACAAAGGCCCTAGCCTATAACTAGTCTGTTCACCCTACAAAATGAAAATATCTAATAAATTTTATTTAGCATTCATTTTATGGGGATTTTTATTACTCAAAAGGTACATATGAAACTTATATGATGTTTTGATGGACTTAGAGAAAACACTTTAAGAACATAAAGAAAAAATAAATGTGGTTTCTTCACTGAAAATAAGAAGTGCTAACAACGCTTCAGGAAAAACAAACTCTTTTCTTTTGTATTTTTTCAAATAAAAGAAATATAAGTTTTTAAATGTATTCAATATATTTAAACTACTTTTCATTGTATCCCTAGGATGTTTTGTAAAAAATCATGCAAAATAGAGAGAAAGAACTTGACACACAAAACTTCCTTTCTTTTGAAAAAAGGATAACTTTAACCGAAATAGTTAACTATCAAAAAAAGAAGAAAGTATGAATTCCTGAGTTCCATCAAACAATTCCTTTTCTTCATGAATTTAAAGGCAAAGGAAACAAGATAAGAAAACTCACAACCAAGCTATGTTTGTTTTTTCGTTGAAAAGAAATGAACATGCAACTAACAAGGTAAATGTTATTTTTATTTTTAAAAACGAAGGGGAAAAAGGAAAACAAGAAGAAAGGAAACAATATCTAACCACTATAACAACAAACAATATGGAAATCAACCCAGATATACAACTAACCCTTCAACTAACCTTGGCAACCCTAAAACCCAAAGACTAGCTTACAGGAAAACAAGAACTTTTTAAATAAAGTGAAAGTTTTCACAAACTTTAATCAACAATCCAGAGCATAAACCAACTCTGGAAGCTTAGTGAACACTAAAGAACCAAATTATACCAACTAATTATGAGAAAGATACTTAAAAATTCAAGACAATTACATAGATCCACGACTGTGTAAACTTCAACTCGCAGACATCTACAGGTCATACGACAAGTGCGTCTCGCGGATATCCACAAATCACAAAAGGAAAAAGCATGAATAAATCAATTAGAATTGAAAAATAAAATTCAACCTATAAGGAGGGCTTGCAAAAACTTTTGGAAAATTTTGTGGATGAGGAAAGCTCTTATAATAAAGCCGCAAAACAACAAAAACTGCAAAAACCTAAGACAACCAAAGAAACCTTAAGATGGACCCAAACTAGGTGAATCCCTAGTATGGTCGCCCATTCTATTATGGGATTTTTCCCTCATGATTTTGGATCATTTCACAACAAATATTGACCAAGTAAAAGACATAACCCTAACCCACACACAATACTTGTAATGAAATAACAACTTTTTCAGAGAGGGATGAATGTTTCACACCTTGTGTCCTTATGCTCGATGTCATTACCCTTTGATCCAGATTTTATGAGAAGAATGAAATGAATGCAGATTATTAAAATATTCTTAACAGAGAATAATAGAGATACAATAAAATTGGTTTTCTATTCAATGAGGAAATAAGCTGAAACTGTAAAATGCAATGGAAAACAAGCTTGATGGAACAATGGCGGCTTATCTTTGAGAAGAGATGTGACGATTGTGTTCATTAGCAAGAAGACGATTAAAATGAGGTTTTGGAGGCCTTTTTACAATAAACAGGAATTTCAAAACCCTAGACATCCAAAAACCTAACTCTAGGAGATGAAGCGCCAAAATTCATGTGGGCCCCGTTTGGGTAAGTTAGTACATCAACTTCTTGGGGTCATAGCTTTTGCATAAGATCTTCATTTTAGGTGCACGATAACCTGTTGGAAATGTATCGTCGAGGAGATTCATTTTGGGGGCTCAATCAAATCCTTCAAATATCATTGAGAAACTATATCCCAAAAAACCTTCATTTAATCCCTCAAAATGGCCCCGAAAGTTAAAAACTGCTAAAAATAGTAAATTGCCAAAATTGCCAGAAAATTGTTTTGAGCCAGTTGGAAAAGGTGTGTGGCCACCGATATCCACCTGGATCAATCCTCCATCATTAGGAATAAATGGTCTCCATTTCGTTAATTTCCCCCATCATATGAGGAAATTCCTGTTGAATTTGGCCCCGGGTGAGCCACTTTCCTTGGTGCAGGAGTTTCCCTGCTTTGACGACTCGATAAAGCTGGATCCTTTGTTGTCAAGTGCCCTTGATCTGGGTGTCCAAAATATTATCACTGGATTCTTGTTGCATGCATTTAGGTTTGAGATCTGTTCGTGTCAACTTCTTTGCTATCTTTGAGGTGTTCAATAATGGTGGGAAATATGGCCGAAGGAGAGCCATGTTGAAGACTGGGTGCAGGCCAAGGAAAGGGGCAATGTTGAGCTCAAAAGAATTGTCACCCATAACTTTGGTGATGGTGTATGGCCCATAACAGAGTGGGAGAAGCTTCCAATGGGGCCCTGTAAGGAGTTCTTTCTGCAAGTGCAACCAAACTTTGTCTCCCACCTGAAACTTATGTGGCACCTGATGTTGATCATGGCATTGCTTGTACTTGGCATTAGACTTCTATAGAATATCCTAAACCTGTTGGCAGATGTGTTGGATCCGCTCAATGAAGCGGTTGGTTTTGTGAGCTTCTGGTGGAGCAGGGGACGAGCCGGTTGTTGTGGTCACCAGGGGTAGTGCAACATCCATGGGGCCCAATGGTTGGAATCCCAACCCCACCTGAAAGGGCTTGTGGCTAGTTGAACTATGAAGGGATCATTTGTAGCTATGTTGGACATAGGGAAGACTCTCATCCCATGTTCGGGGGTGTTTTTAATTGTACATACGCAGGATATGTACAATCATTCGATTGACGAGCTCAGTTTGGCCATCTGTCTGGGGGTGGAAGGTAGTGTATTTGGTGAGATTGGTATCCAGTAGTGACCAGAGGCTCGAGCAAAATGTGATGAGGAACCGACTGTCATAGTTTGATATAATGGTTTGTGGGATCCCAAAATGTACCCATACTCGTTCAAATAAGAGATTGATAGTGGCTTTTTCTGTGATGTTCTTCTTGCAGGTGGCTAGAATCGTCATCTTGGAAAAATGATCAACAACCACAAAAACACAGTCATTTCTCCTCTTGGTGGATGAGAGGTTCGACATGTAGTCCATTGAGATGGATTCCCATGTCCTGTTGGGAGTAGGCATAGGGGTGTATATGCCCTGTTTCTTAGTGGTCGGTTTGGAAATAGTGCAGGCGATGCAGGATATGATATACGTGCCAACATCCTGTCAAAGTTTCGGCCAATAGAAATGTTTTTGCAGTACTTCCACTATCTTTTTGACACCAAAGTGTCCTTCCACCCGACTTTAGTGAGCTTCCCAAATAAGCTTCGTGCACTCGCTTGATGGAACACAAAGATGGTTCAGATGGCACAACAACCCATCTTGAAGATGGAAATTAGCAACCATTGAGTTGGTGCCCAACATTTGATAGGTGGTGGAGAATTCAGGGTCTGTCTCTTAGAGGTGGGGCCATCTGAAGGTCTCATGGCCACAAAATCCTAGCACCATGGTGACTATCATGATTGGAGGTCGGCTGAGGCAATCAACAAATCAGTTGGTGCTTCCTATTTTATACTTGATGTTGAGGTGGAAATTTTGTAAGTATGTGGACCACTTATGATGGTGGTCATTCTACAATTTTCCTTGGGTCTGCATGAACTGTAGTGGCTTGTGATCAGTGTGGGTGACTGTCTCCTTCCCAAGAATGTAATGTCTCCACTGGCGGTAGGCTTGCACAATGGGGTACATTTCTTTTTTGTAAGTAGGGTACTTACATACACCATATGATAGTGTCTCACTATGATATGCCATGGGGTGGTCGTGTTGAGTGAGAATGACACCCACAACATAGTTTGAAGCATCTGTCTCGATCTCAAAGGGATGTTGCAGGTGTGGTAATAAAATTACTAGGGATAAGCACAAACGCTTCTTCAAGCCATTGAAGGCTTGTTGTTGGGACATGCCCCACACAAATTTTTCCTTAATGCCACCCCTAGTTTCTTGGCTGAGGGCCCATATGATATGAGAGAATCCCAACACGAACCTGCAATAGAAATTGGCAAGACCCAAGAAGCTCTAAAGTTCAGGGAGTGTGGTTGGGGCTGGACAGTCACGGATGAACTAGATCTTGGTTGGATCCACATGCACACCATGTCGATCAATGATGTAGCCTAAGTAATGGACCCTATCCATGCCGAAGGAGATTTTTTTCAAGTTTACATATAGTTTGTGCTACTGCAGGGTGTGCAGAACCTGCTGAATATGCTGCAAGTGTTCCACCCAAGTCTTGTTGTAGATGAGGATGTTATCCATATACACCACTACAAAAGTATTGGTGAAAGGTCATAGGATATCGTCCATCATCCTCATAATTGTTTTTTCACCATTTGTCAAACCAAAGGGCATGACCAACCATTCAAAAAGACCTTCTTTTGACTTAAAGGCAGTCTTCCATACATCTGTATGTTCTATTGGAACCTGGTGGTAGCCATACTTCATATCAATATTGTTGAAGTATTTGGCCCCCATGAGATGATCAAGGAGGTTGTTGATTTGGGGAATCGGGTACTGGTTTCATATTGTGATTTTATTCAGGAACCGGTAATCAATGCAGAGTCATCAGGTCCCGTATTGCTTCTGCACCAAAACAACTGGGCTCCCACAAGGCGATGAGCTAGGATGTATGTGCCCCTTGTGGAGCAGTTCTTGGATCTACCTCTTAATCTCCTCATTTTATAACAAAGAGTGGCGATAGACTATCCCATTGGGTAGCGGTGCACCTGGGGTCAGATCGATGGGATGCTTGACCTGGCAGTGCAGAGGTACCCTGGTAGGAGAGGATAAGATATATGAGTATTCTTCCATGACCTTATCCACTTGATTTTGTTGTGTGGAGAGATCAGTCACAAAGGCCCTTTATGTGGCTGCGATCTTTCTCTCACTTTGAGAGCGAATCATGAAGAAGACAAATTTCTCGGTCTGAGAGATGACCTTCCTGCATTGCTTGGCAGAGATCAAGGAAATAACACTATGAGGGTTTTCCTCGGGTATCCTGTACAATTTACTATTCAAATTAATAATACCACTACGAGGTGTAGACTCATATATAACATGAAATTTCCATAAATAAGGTTTTCCCAAAAGAAAATTACAAACTCTGAGAGGAGAAACATCACACTATACCTTGTCTTTGAAGGGCTTGATGTTGTACGACACTTGACACTATTGGCTGACACGAAGATCACTTCCTTGGCGGAGCCATTCAATGGTGTAGGGTTGTGGGTGCAACATTGTTGGCAGGGCTAGCCACTTGTAGACCTCTGCTAAGATGAGCTTCTTCTGCCTACCGCTATCAACGATGAAGTCCAGTAGGGTGAATTTTACCCACATCTGTTAATGGAAGAGACAATCACCTTCTTCTAGCTTGTTTGGTTCACCAGGATGGAGCTTGGTGGTAGCAATGGTGGCACTGGTTTCTGCGTCAATGATCTATATTCCCCTTTCCTGATTTGACTCGGAGTCAAAACCTGCATCTAATTCAAAAGATTTCACTTCGACCACCAGCGACTTCTTTGAGCGACAATCAAGAGTGTTATGCCAAGGGCTCTTATGGAAGTCGCACCACTTGCCGATATCTTTGTTTGTCTTTCCAGTGTCTTTATTTTCTTGTGTATTGGACTGGTTGTCCTGATACTATCCATCTTTTCTCTATCCTTTTTTATGTGGGTTGGGGCCACCCCTTCCTGGATTTTATTGTGAGGGGTTCCCAGGCCCAAATTGTCACATATTTTGTTTGAGCTTCTGCTCAATTTTTATGGAATATCGATAGGCCGTGCCCAAGGAAAAGATGTCCAGAAATTCCATTTCAGTCTGGATGTATCTATGCAGAGCACTGTGATACTTGAACACCATATGTCACTTTGAATCTTTGATACCCATATTAGTGCGCAAGTTATGGAAGATATTTGTGAACTCTGGAACTGCTTGGTCTCTTTCTTGTCATAGTGTGGTCCATTTGGTATACAAGTCGTCATAATTTCCGAAAGAGTACTATTGTTCCTTAATAGAATTCATGAAGGATTCCCAGGTGGTCGCGAATGTAAATAATGAGGTTTCCTTTCTTTCGTTTTGTTCACAGAAAGTTTCCCACCAATCTTTGACATTGGGAATGACTTTGAGGAGTGAAAAAGTAATATTTTCTCTATTTGAAAAGTTAAGGAAAGAAAAATACCCTTCTAGTAGATTCAACCACTTGTCTACAACATCTGCGTTCATCTGACCTTCAAATATAGGAATATCTAAGTTGATTTTTACCTTGAAGGGGGTGACGCCTCCACTTGAGGAAGATGTGTCACCTGTTGGTAGCCGCTGAAGGATTTGTTTGGAACTATCTATCATATCATTCCTCTATTGTGTGAGGGATTCCTCAAGAAAAAATTTGAAAGGATATCTTGTCCCATCATATTTCTTTTCTCCTGCCATGAGAGGTCTCTTGGGTGTGCGATAGCTTTTTTCCTCAAGAGAAACAAGCTCGAGACCCAATTCTTTGTACCCTGACCTCGTTGGGGACATGCATTAAGACGACAAGGAGAAGACCGCTCTGATACCACTGATCCATATTTTATGAGAAGAACAAAATGAATACAGATTATTAAAATATTCTTAACATAGAATAACAGAGATATAGTAAAACTGGTTTTCTATTCAATAAGGAAATAAGCTGAAACTGTAAAATGCAGCGGAAAACAAGCTTGTTGGAATGGTGGCAACTTATCTTTGAGAAGAGATGTGACAGCTGCTATAATTTGCAAGAAGATGATTACAATGAGGCTTTGAAGGCATTTTTACAATAAACAGGAATGTCAAAAACCTAACCCTAGGAGATGAAGTGCCAAAAGTCATGTGGGCCCCGTTTGGGTAAGTTAGTACATCAACTTCTCAGGGTCGTAACTTTTGCATATGATCTTTGTTTTAGGCGCAAGATAGCCCATTGGAAAGGTATCATTGAGGAGATTCATTTTGGGGGATTAATAAGAGCCTTCAACTATAATTGAGCAGATCGATCCCGAAAAACATTCATTTAGGCCCTCAAAATCGCCCCGAAAGTTAAAAACTGCTAAAAATAGTAAATTGCTAAAATTTACAGAAAAATGTTTTGAGCGAGTTGGAAAAGGTGGGTGGCCACCGATATCCACCTAGATAACCCTCTCTCAAACCTGGCACTACTCTTGAATCCTTCTTGATTTAGCATGCAATATAATATCAAGAAAGTGTTGCAACAAGGTAGTTATAGCATAAAATAATACAAGTAACTAATACATAGATTCAAATATGAAAAGTAATTGGATGTACATAAACAAATTGAATCAATACTACACAAGTATGGGGAAAAGAGAACTCTTTATTAGCAACGGTAAAAAAGGTGGTTACAACCTAACTCCAACCGCTGACACTGTATCGAAGCCAACCTCCCATGTTCCTCCAAAAGGTCCTTCAAGCATCAATCAACAATATTACCCTTCCTTGGATGACCCAATAAGGATAGGAACACACCTTATGGTCATATAATGAAAATTAAGGAATGTTGGAACAAGGGTTCTAGGTCAAGGGGATACTACTCACATGATGAAGTGGAATAAGGAGACTTGCTATTTCTTCAGCATAAATTTGCACCTAGGTTTCCCTCCTCATCCATTCCCCCTTTTATAACCCTATATTTCATAGTATCACTCAGTGATTGAAATTTCTTCCTGCAATCATTTTGCATTGTAAATAATATTTTATTTTGCAAATGATTTCCAAAAAGAAAAAAGAAAAAGAAAAAGAAAAAGATAAAAATAGAAAAAATGAAAAGAGGGTATGAAAGAAAGAAAGAAAGAAAGAAAGAAAAGAAAAGAAACGAAAAGAAGAGAAAATAAAAAAGAGAAAAAAAGAAAAAACAAGAAAACCCCTTCAAAATAAAATTAGTTTGAATCATAGTGTCTAATCATGATCAAATTTTTTAAATTTGGTTTTGATAGGTTAGAGAATAAGTTTGGTCAAACTGTTTAATCTTGGCCAAAGTAGTTAGGTTAGAGTAATAATTAATCCAAGGGTCCAAGATGTATTAATTTGTTAGATGCCTAGATTAGGAGATAGGTTAGGTAGTTTTTTCTCAAGAAAATTGAAAGGGGATTTCAAAATATACCCCTAGTTGATTAATTTTGGTTATTTTATCTTAGGAAAATAAATTTATAGTCTAACGTAGAAAAATACAATCTTGGCGCTTCATAGCACATATTTTTTATCCTAAGTTTGCAAGAGGAAAAGACATTTTTTCTTGTAGTGCCTAACTCCCACACAAGACTCCATCGACGACATCCATCTCTTTCTAGTTTGACGGTCCTCAGCCTTTTTCAAACCCCCCCCGACCTTTCTACCTTTAAAGACAAGGGGGGGGGGG
>ML779304.1:472526-484344 GCA_009831015.1 Picea engelmannii | reverse complement strand
CCTATTTCTGCCTACCTCCTACCCCACCCCCCCTGAAATCTTCCAAACCAAAACCCAATACCACTCACCTCACCCCGACACCGTAATCCTATCACTACACGCTATATGTCCTATTCTACATACCTACTATCTAATTAAAACTCGCTCACTGACCGATAACCACCCCGTAACAACCTCACGCCATAACGAACACCTAATGTATACCTTAAAACCCCATTCCACATCTTGTTATGCCATTTGATGATAAAGATACCGTGGAGACCGTGCCAAACCCAGCTGTCAAATTAACCACCACCACCCCTCACCGTCGACAGGCGAAGCTTTTTGCTGGGTAATATAGTTCCGCCATTATTTTTTTGTAATCACTATCAATTATGGCCCCCAATGAAAAATATGCAAACACATCCCAAAACCCAATCCTTCCCCCTCCTGTCGACCTGGACCACATCTCCCTAGCGGATAAAGATTCCAAAGCCACAGAGCCGAGGTGCGAATTTGACTTCTTTGAATTTCACTCATGGATAAAAGACATTTTTCTTGACCAGAGTGATGAAATTGGACTCTATGAATCCAATTTACCTCTGTACATGTTTCCTCAAACCCACCACTTCCCCGAATTTTCTCCCTAATGTCAAGCCAACTACTTGCCTGACCAAAGAGACATTGCCTCCTCCTCAGGTGAGACATTGTTCATAGTCAGCTCTGAATCCATTTACCAGATGTTGCATATCCCTAGAAATGTCTCAGGCATTATGTTCTCCATTGAAGACCTAAATGACCTATACCAGTTAGACTTTCCCCTAAAGAGCCCAGATCTTTGAGATTTTCCTCCCAGAAGATACCCAATTGCCCAAGAAGAATCCACCTTACTCATCCTCCATTTTCACTATCAAAGCCAACCAGATCATATCCTTTCTTTCTTACCTGTTAGGTTATTACTCAGATGAATGGGTAGATGAGCCTATTTTAGGTTTTCTATCCATATTTTCTACAGAAGAAAGAGTTTCCATTAAATTCAATTTCAGTCAATTTTTGGCTGATAATATTCATGATCAATTATTCAGGTTTCCAACTGAAGAGATGTTCATATACTCTTTAGTTCTGGTTTACATGTTTTTATTTTACCAATCAGACATGTTTCCATGTGCATTTCAGAAATTAAACCAGGAAGGAAGCCCACAGTCAATGACATCATGGACCTCATTGGCGAGGAAAAATTCAACAAAGTACAAATTTAAGGACTTCATTGATCAATTCATCCATCCATTTGTTTATATGTTGAATAGTAACACAAAGGAAAGGGTCAGTGAAGAAATTCAGAAGGTCTTTCACCTATCTGATCAAGCTAAGATAGGGGATTGGTATTTATACCAAAACTATACGGAGATAAGAGTATATGGGTGTGATATGTCTCCTTACAGATTGACCAAATACCTCCCAATGAGGATTTTTTCACTAGAGTATATAAGGAAAATGGTGAATTCAGATGATGTTCACTTTGTTGAAGCAAAGAAGAAATATCAACTCAGAATTAAGACTCAGATTGACCTTTTCATCTACAACAATAGATCAGCAGGAGAAGAAACATATAGCCTCTTGAAACAAATGAGGTTTCCTCTGAGTTTCACTTGGGAATATGACCCATTTGGTGTCATCTTTGAACTCATAATAAAACAAAGGAGAACTCCTTATGTTCACACATAGAGGCCAAAGGTGGAAATATACATGAACCAAATAGAGTGGAAGGAGAACACATTGCAAGAACCAACAGAGAAACCTGCCTCTGTAATCACTTCAAATAATAACACACCCCAAAATAAAGTAGAGAAGAGATCAAGGAAGACATTTTCTCCTTCAGTCACAGAGGTATCACCTGAGGATTTCCAGGTTTATAGAAAGAGGGGAAAAACCAGTCATACAACAAATTTTCTCAAGGAGGGAGAAATGCAGTCCACCATAGTCTTGGAGGGACCACACTCTTCAAATCATTCAGACATTTTTTTTAGAGTCTCTCCATCATCACCAACATCTCAAAGGAACCGAGACACTACTCTAACAACTGAATAATCTCATGGAAAAAAAGAGTCAAACATTTTTTACCAATATAAATAGATCAAGCAAAGGAATGAGCTCCTCAACATCAACACCTACTCTCAATTTTGGAAGTAGATCTCCATTGCTCAACATAGACTATTGTTATCTTTTGACACAGAAAGAGGAAGAATTCAAATGGCATTCTTTCAAGCACAAGTTCCCCATCCAAGAACAGTGGCAAACTACAAAAAGACTGCTTTTGAATTTGATGTAAAAGATGCCCATCCAGTGGACCAGATGGATATGCATAGGAAGATAGGAGAAATGGTATTCTCAACTTTGAAATATACCTCAATGACTGCTTCTAAGTTACAGGTATCCCTAAACAATATCCAGTCCCAATTAAAGTTGGAGAAGATCTCTTCTTTGGCCAAGGATAACAAAATAAAATCATTATAAGAAATGGTTCTTAAGATTGGGCATGACCTAACAAATGTCAAGGAAACAGAGCAGTTGTTAAAGAAGAATAATGTTGATATATAATATCTTAGAAATCAGATGAATCTTCCAGCTACAGAAGATTCACAAACCAAAGAAGTGGTTGATAATGAAAGCCACAAATAAGAGATGTTAAAGTTAATCATGGAACAACATGCACAAATAAGGGAAATGGAAGCAGAAATGGATATACTAATAAAATAAAAGGATAAAAATGTGCAGTTGGCCATGATCCCACTGGAGGCATTTCCTCTAACAGGGATCGGAACAGTAGAGGGGTCCAAATCAACATAAATTCCATCAACAATCCCATCAGTAATCCCAGTACAAGTTTTAGATCCATCTGACAAACTTGTAAAATCCATGGAAGATATGTCCATACAAGGGGAAGAAAACAAAAAATTACAGGAAGAGGTAAAGACATTGCAGGAATTGAAATCAATGTTCCAAGCCAATCATCAGGTAGAGATGCATAAGTCTCAAAGGATTAATCAACAGTTACAACAATTAGGGAAAGAGAATGCCATGGAAAATACCTTAGCCCAAGTTAAGGAAACATTTGGATAGATATCAACAAATCAATGTTAGAAATTTGGCCCTCAATACAGATCATTTTTTAGCAACATGAATTAGTATAGAAATCTAGGGGAGCAATTGAAATCATCAAGTAAAAATTAGGAGAAAGACCCACAGAGGCCACTGAACTTATCAAATTTATAAACTCCAAAAATAAAGAGGATTTAGAAGCACTAGAGACTGAGGACATGACTGAAATAGTCCTTGAGATCAAGAAGGTTCTGACCAATAAAGGCTTAATGTTGTAGCTGGAAGAAAAATCTCAAGTGATGGACATAGGTGTGCAGAGGTTCTTCAGTAAGTTTGAGGTTCTACATAAGAAATGACTTCCTGTATTGTTAGTACTGAATGACAAATTGATCACTCTGCCTGATTACAAACATAAAATAAGCACAGTGGCAAAGGACAGTTCAAAGTTTGTAGGGATACAAGGAAGCATCACTGGTAAATATTTCCTAGAGACACTACAGTTAGACTTAATCATTCAACATGAAATCAATCATATCTTCATCACTAAGCCTACCTTTTCCAAATACATAGAGATGGATGAAATATATAGGAAATTACTCAAGTTTTTTGTCCCAAGTAAAAAGAGGTGGGAGGAGCTATGCAGATTACTTGAGTAGAGACAGTTTTGGTGTTCTAGTCAGCATGGAGCAACAACTATCCAAAGTAAAAGAGATGAGTCATCAACCACTTCCACCAAATCAACACCAAATATCCAAGCAAATATGAAAAATCCCTAGATTTTGTATTTAGAGATCTAGTTAGTTAGATATTCCTCCATAATATCCTGATCATTTATGACAGGATCTGTTGTAAATAGTTGTATAAATACTTCTCTCTTCGAAGTATTATGGGTTTATTTTTTCATGAAAAATCTATTGTGTAAATTTTAAAGGATCGACCAATAATAATAGAGGCTTATTCATAGGATTCTTATGATAGATTGTTGGTGATGTGCTTTCTCTCTTTGTCAAATGTTTTTCCATTCTTTGTAATCATTGCATGTGTTTCCAATTCCAATCATTAAAAGAAATTTAAAGAACATAATTTATTTCATTATACTCCATCTCTAGTTTTTTAATGATCTCCATGTTGTTCATCTGAAACTAAGTAAAGGAATTCTTAACTGCTCTTCTACTTAGTGGATTTTCCCCTCTTTTCCTCTTATTCATTTCATTTGATTTAAATAGATCCAACAATTTTACTACCTTTCCCTATGGATAAAACCTGATAAAAGATGAAACATATCCTTATCCTTAAGTACAGACCCCATAACACAATGGAAAATTAATAATTCTTTTAGCCATATATTTCAAACAAACAAACAAATCTCGAATTGTCATAACTAGCCTAAAATTTTAAAACTCAAACAAATCTAAATCTTATAGAGAGATCCCTCTCTAAAGCTAATAGGGCTATATCCTAGCTTCCAAAGTGGTTTGGTAGTTACCTCTGTCTTTTCTTCTACAACCTCTGGAAATTACAGAGTGCTAACATAGTGGCAACCATACCGGGGAAGAACAAATTTTCCAACTTTATGAATTATCTTCCCTAAGTAAGAAAAATTTAATTCTGGACAGTCAAAGATATACAATCTTAAGAGATAAATGTTCATAGGTTGTAAAAATTTGTAAATAATTGATTAGGTTTTTAAATTTTAAGTTCTTGCTCCAAAAAGAATTCACACCAGATCTCATCCTGACCCAGAACCTGTAAAAGTAGTAGATAACCCTGGAAATTGATTATAAATTTTTTTTGAGTAGAAAGTCAAGGGAGTAATCGTCCTCCTCCTAGGGAAACCTCTCTTCCAGAGAAGTTTGTCACAATCCAAGATATCTAGTTTGATCTACCATTTGAGCATAGCCTATTCAGAGCCAAATTTGATATATTTGTAGATGAAACAGTTTTAGATCAAGCTATCCACCAACCTAATACACCTGAAAGACACTCTCCTAGATTAGATCTTGATCAACAAATCCTTCAAAATTTTGAGAAGTTACAAGATCTAGCATCATAATTTGATCAAGCTTTTCATAAAGCCTGCATTCAACAATATGTTGATTTTTTTGCCTTGACCATATCTACATCATATATCAATCCTCAATTAGTTCATCCTATATCTTCCATCCCTGCTTCTTCGATATCTTCCACTAATTATCCAATAAATTCACAGGTTGTGATCCATCCTATCACAAGAGTTCCTGCACCCACATCTTCCACAATCTCATCTGCTATCCATCCTCCTCGACCAATCATGGAAACAAGATATGATCCCCTCATTTTGGTTTCTCCCTTACACAGTATGCCCTAGGATTATAAAAACTAGGATCCCTCAGTTTGATGGAACTAGAAATATGACTGCACAACAACATGTTGACAATATGAATGACTTATTTGACCTGCAAGAAGTTGACAAGGAAGATGTCAAAATGAGATTGTTTGCCCAAAGATTAAATGGAGAAGCTAGGAAATGGTTCAAAGCCTTACCAGCTGCTAGTCTGAATGAAATTACTGCCTTCCACCAATCATTCCTCAATAGATGGGATGTTAATCAAAATCCTCTTCAAATATTATCTGAATATGAAATTATTAAAGGAAACCAAGGGGAAAGTGTACAAGATTATTGCAGTAGATTTAACAATATTTATTATGCAATTCCAACAAACATTAAACCTCCTCAAGGTTTAGCTTTGATCAAATTCCCTAATGGTTTTGATGTTGACATGTCTTATCAATTGAGATAAAGAAACCCTGCAACTTTAGAATAAATGCAAAGATGTGTTGTGAGTGTAGAGGAAAATCTGTTAGCTAAGAGAGTTAGACAAAAAACATAGATGAGAGTAACTATCAAATAAGAACCATCTACCTCTTCCGTTGATGCTAAGATAGACTCCTTATTCAGAACCATGGAAAGGATGATGGAAAGATTAGACATCACTGATAGGAATCCAGAAAGATAAAATCAACCTGGTCCCCAAATCAAAAATCCTAATTTTAGGAGAAATCAACCCCAAATCAAACAAAGCGAACCAAGAGAACAAAGAGAACAAAGAAGCCTAGATCAATAGATTAGGCCCCCTTTTCAAGAAAATTATGTTTATGAAGGGGAAGAAACAATTGAGGGACTTGATGATGTTCACATTAATTTAATGGGAATAAATGATAATGATTCTATTTTTCTTACCCAAGAAGAACATGATTTTTTCCTTCTTTCACAATCTAAATTTGATGAGGAAGAATAAGATCAACAAGCTTTTGAAAATGAAATTATGGAAGTTCATAGGAAGTATAACCTGAGAAGTAATAATTCTAATGATAATCCAACTAAGAAAACTTTTTACATTAAAATGACAGCTGACACACTTGCCAAGAAAATTCCTAACATTCCCCCTAAGAA
This sequence comes from Picea engelmannii, assembly GCA_009831015.1. Taxonomy (NCBI): domain Eukaryota; kingdom Viridiplantae; phylum Streptophyta; class Pinopsida; order Pinales; family Pinaceae; genus Picea; species Picea engelmannii. The sequence goes on along the minus strand of ML779304.1, from coordinate 477,833 downwards.
AAACTCAGAAGCCCCAACCAAAAGAACATCTGATTCTGTCTCAAAAGTATCTCAAACTGTTGTTCCCTCTACCAGCCAGCCCAAAGATACCTCAAAAAATATTTTTGTTGAGAAATCAGATTTCTCTAACCAAAATAAGACTCAAACCTTATTCAACTTTGAAAGTGAATTGGTAAAACTCAAGATACCCATTCCTCTAACAGAGTTAATGAATAAGAATGCTTACAAATCACAAGTAATGAAATCTCTGAACATAGAGGAAGGTATAGATATAGTAAATATTGCTGATGATCAACCATAATTATTATTTGGGCCTGAAATTGATGGAAAATATGAAAGTGGTGTTGTACCTCCATTTTACATCAGTTTAAACATTCAAGACAAAACTTTGCACAATGCCATGTTGGACTTTGTTGCTTCCCACAACCTTATGCCTAAGGCTATTATGGAAAAATTAGGACTTGATATCACTAGACCATACAAAGATTTATATTCTTTTTATTCAAGTAAAGTAAAATTCATTGATCTTATCAAAGATTTGTGTGTTACTTTAGCACAAATCCCATACAAGAGTATGGTAATGGACATAGTTGTTGTAGACATGCCTCCTAAATATGGCATGTTACTGTCTCACTCATGGGGAGCCAAGTTACAAGGTACCCTTCAAATGGACATGTCTTAGGCCACCATACCATTATTTGGTCAACATAGGAGATTATATAGGGAGACACTGATGAAATACAAGGTCAGTAGTCAGGATAAACCGCACAATTATCCCTTATATTCTATTCATTCAGACCTTTATTCTTTTATTTTGTGCAATGATGGAGACATGGAAATACAAATTGGAAATATGGAGGATGATGTTTATAACATTGAGGAATACAAAATAGTCCTTGAAGAAGACAAAAAAATGATGGTGCAATCTGATAAATAAAATTAACCTCTGTGGAGTTTAGACTTTGATGGTGTTGTTAGTAAGGAAGGATCAGGAGCTGGTGTGTGGGTTTCTAATTCAAAAACAAATCATACAAAAGGTCATTCCTACAAGTTAAATTTTAAGTGTACCAACAACATAGTTGAATATGAAGCCTTAATGCTAGGTTTGCAACTTTTAAAGAAGCTTGGTTCTAAGATAACTTCAATTAGGGGTGATTATGAACGAATAATAAAACAGATCAAAGGTGAATACTCTGCTAAACACCCAAGATTGAGAGCTTACATAAATGTTGTCCTAGATTTTCTGGAATGCTTTACTGAATATGATTTTCTAGCCATTCCCAGAGACCAAAGCATTCTTGTTGATGGTATGGCTACCTCAAAAACTACTTGTAAGATACCATTTCATCCTAATCACTAGTACAAAGTTGAAGTGAAGTGAAAACCGACTGTCCCAGACAACATCAGATATTGGCAAGTTTTTGGAAATGGTGAACAAACTAAAAATTTATTACAATCAAAAAATGAATTTGAATGTGCCAACATAGATGTTGATTTTGATGATGAAAAATAAAATGTAGATAAGATAGGTTTAGAAGAAATAAATAAAAAATAAGAAGATATGGACATTTTGTAATTGAAAGATTGTTTTCTKCCTAGAGGGTTAGYCCCTTTGGAAGAGTTGTTTGATTTTGATGATGTGGCCAAWAARCCTAAAWTTGAACCTACAGGAAAKGAATTTGAAGACTGTAACATARGAACTGAAAAGGAACCAAAGATGATTARTCTRTCCAAATCTTTACCTCCTGCTMAAAAACAAAAATATATAGAATTATTCAGAGAATTTATAGATKTTTTTGCATGGAGMTATTAAGATCTGAAATCTTATGACACTAGCATTATACAACCTAAAATTCCCATAAAAGAAGACCAAAATCCTTTTAAACAAAAACTTAGGATGATTAACCCAAGGTTGATGCCTCTGATTGAAAAAGAAATAAAAAAGATGTATGATGCTAAAATCATTGTCCCATTATGATTTTCTAAATGGGTATCAAATTTAGTTCCAACCAGGAAAAAGAGTGAAGAAATCAGATTATGCATTGATTTTAGAAACCTTAATAAAGTATCTCTCAAAGACAACTACCTCTTTCCCAAAATGGACCATATTTTGCAGAAGGTAGTTGCGTCGAGTAGAATTTCTCTGTTAGATGGTTTTTCTAGTTACAATCAAGTTTTAGTCCACCCTAATGATCAAGAAAAAACAACATTCACTACACCTTGGGGCACTTTCATGTATGTGCAAATGCATTTTGGTTTAATGAATGTTGGGGATACATTTAAGAGAGGAATGGATATTTCTTTTGTGGATGAAATTGAAAGATTCATTGTTATATACTTGGATGATATCACTGTTTTTTTCAAAAACAGATGAAGAACACTTGCTCCACATGAGAAGAGTTTTAAAAATGCAGTAGATTTGGAATTTCCCTTAATCCAAAGAAAAAATTGTTTTGTCTAGAAGAAGGTAAACTTCTAGGACATATCATATCAAAGGATGGAATTAAAATTGATCCTAGTAGAATTGAAGCCATTCAAAAAATATTTCATCCCAGAAACATAAAATAATTACAATCTTTCATTGGAAAAATAAACTTTCTAAGAAGATTCATCCCTAACTTGGAAGAACTTCTAAGAAATATGACAAGTATGTTGAAAAAAGAAACAAAATTAAAATGGACCATAGAAGAAAAACATTCATTTGATCAGGTGAAACAAGCCTTAATGCAAGCCCCTATTCTTTTCATCCCTGATTTCACAAAAGATTTCCTCCTATTCTCATTTTCCTCTGAGCATACTATTGCAACCGTTCATTTGCAGAAGAACAATGAAGGTTATTGCATTCTTTAGCAAATCCTTGATAGATGTTGCGCTGAAATACAACGTCATGGAAAAACAATCTTTTCCTTTGGTAAACGAAATCAAAGATTTCAGAGTATATATTCTTCATTCACATATAATTGCTTATGTCCGAAATTTTTGGGGTGAAAAATATTCTGACCCAAGACAGTACTTATGGAAAAAATGGGTAAATGGATTTCTGTTATCCTTGAATTTGATATTGATATCAAACCAACCAAGCTCATTAAGGGTCAAGGATTAGCTAAATTAATGGCAGAGTCCAATTTCCATGCTTTTGATATAAATTTTCTAGCTATAGTGGATGGACAAGAAGAGCATGTGACTCCACAAGTTAAATAAGATTTCTCAACCTCTCCCTGGTATGCAGACCTAATTTTTGTTTTACATGATTTACAAGCTTCTCCTGGTTTAACCAAGACTAAAGCGAGATTTCTTAAACTCAAAGCTATGAAGTATTATATTTTAATTGGCAATTTTTATTGGAAATATGTTGAAGGGATTTTACTAAACTGTTTATTGAAAGATGAGGAAGATAAAGCTTTGTAGGAATTTCATGAAGGATATTTTGGTGGACACTTGAACTGGAAGACCACTGCCAACAAAATTCTAAGAGCTGGTTTTTACTGGCTCACCTTATTTGCATATGTCCACAAGAAAGTGATCTCTTGTCATAGCTATCAAATCTTTGAAGGGAAAAGGAAACTACTGCATTTAACCTTGAAACCAATATCAGTTGAAACTTTTTTTGAATAGTGGGGTTTGGATTTCATTGGATAAATCCATCCACCATCATCAGGATAACACAAATGGATTCTCATAGCCACTGACTATTTTACCAAGTGGATTGAAGTTATACCTACAAGGCAAGCCGCTGATGCTGTGATCATTAAGTTTTTAAAAACTAACATTCTTTCAATATCTGGATGTCCCAAGAAAATCATCATTGACAATGCAACAACATTCAAATCAAAGAGGATGGTGGAGTTTTGCAGAAAATATTAGATTACCTCAGGACATTCTATTTCCTATTACCCTCAGGGAAATGGATTTGCAGAGTCTTCCAACAAGAGTTTGGTCAACATCATCAAAAATTTATTGGAGGATAACAAAAAGTCATGGCACAACAAGCTGGTAAATGCATTATGGGAAGACAGACTTACTACTAAGAGATCAATTGGCATGTCCCCATACTAGTTGGTTTATGGAATGGATGTTGTTTTTCCCACTTCTTTAGGTGTCCCTATCATGAAATTACTGAAGGAAGTACATGTAGAACCAAATGAAATCCAGAGGAGAATTAATTAGACCATACAAATGAAACAGTACAAAGAATATGTCTACAACCAAACTCAAGCGATCTAGGAAAATATCAAGAATATCTATGATAAAAGAACCAAGGTTGATGATTTCCAGATAGGGGACAAAGTACTGAAATGGGATTCGAGGAATGAAGAGAAGGGAAAGCATGGAAAATTTGAGAATTTATGGAAAGGTCCATACACAATCCATGCTTACAGAGGAAGCAATGAATTCTTGATCAAGGACATGGATGGAGAAGATCTACTTGGAGGACCTGTCAATGGTAGAATGATCAAGCATTATTTTTCACTAGAATAAAAGAATTATTCCTCTAGTTCATTGTAAATACCATTTTACTTTTTCTATTAGGAGTGGGTGACTGATATCATAGGTTGAAGCCCGAAGAGAAGGCCCTAATCCCCTGATCAGTTGTCACCAGGTTTACATCTACAATAAAACTAATAAGATGCAGAAAGTACTGGAGAAGATGATTCAAGGCGATTGGTAACCGATTCTTGGCACCTCACAAGGAGAGCACCATCCCCAAGTGGAGCCATTGTTATAACCCTATATTTCATAGTATCACCTGGTGATTGAAGTTTCTTCCTTCAGTCATTTTACATTGTAAATAATATTTCATTATGCAAATAATTTCCAAAAAGAAAAAAGAAAAAGAAAAAGAAAAATAGAAAAATAGAAAAAATGAAAAGAGGGTATGAAAGAAAGAAAGAAAGAAAGAAAAGAAAAGAAAAAGAAAAGAAAATAAAAGAAAAGAAAAAAGAGAAAAAGAGAAAAAACAAGAAAACCCCATCAAAACAAAATTAGTTTGAATCATATTGTCTAATCTTGATCAAACTTTTTAAATTTGTTGTTGATAGGTTAGAGAATATGAGATAGGTTAGGTAGTTTTTTCTCAAGAAAATTGAAAGAGGATTTCAAAATATACCCCTAGTTGTTTAATTTTGGTTATTTTATCTTAGGAAAATAAATCTATAGTGTAACATTGCAAAACACAATCTTGGTGCTTCATGGCACATATTTTTTATCCTAATTTTGCAAGCGAACAAGAAATTTTTTCTTGTAGTGCCTAACTCTCGCACAAGTCTCCATTGGTGTCATCCATATCTTTCCAGATTGATGATCCTC
>ML779304.1:386066-472336 GCA_009831015.1 Picea engelmannii | reverse complement strand
AAAACCTGATAGCACTTACCTCACCTTGCCACCATAATCCTATCACTACACACCATCTGTCCTATTCTACATACCCATTAACCAATTAAAGCTTCCCCCCTGACCGTTAACCGCCTTGTAACAACCCCGTTCCATAATAGAAACCTACTGTATACCTTAAAACCCCATTCCACATCATTTTATGCCATTTGTTGATAAATATACCGTGGAGACCGCATTGAACCCAACTGTCAAATTAACTTCCACCACCTCTCACTGTCGACAGACGAATCTTTTCCCTAGGTAATACAGTTCTGAAATTATTTTTCTGTAAGCTCTGTCAATTATGGCCTCCAAGGCCAAATCTACAGACACATCCAAAAACCCAATCCTACCCCCTCCTGTTGGCCTAAAACACATCCCTCTGGCAGATAATGATTACACAGTCATAGAGTCGAGGTGTGAATTCAACTTCTTCGAATTGCACTGATGGCTAATAAACATTTTTCTTGACTAGGGTGGTGAAATTGGACTCCGAGAGTCCAATTTACCTATGCACATATTTCCTCAAACCCACCACTTCCTTGAATTTGCTCTCCGATGTTAAGCCAGCTACTTGCCCAGCCAAATAGCCATTGCCTCCTCCTCCAGTGAGACATTGTTCACAGTCACCTCTGAAGCCATCGACCAGATGTTGCAGATCCATAGAAATGAATCAACCATTTAGTTCTCCATTGAAGCCCTAAACGACCTATACCAGAGACTGACTTTCCCCCAAAGAGACCAGATCTTTAAGATTTTCCTCCCAGAAGATGCCCAATTTCCCAAGAAGAATCCACCTTACTCATTCTCCATTTTCACTGTCAAAGCCAACTAGATCATATCCATGCTTTCTTACTTGTTAGGTTATTACTCAGATGAATGCGTATATGAGCCTATTTTAGGTTTTCTATCCATATTTTCTACAGAAGAAAGAGTTTCCATTAAATTCAATTTCAGTCAATTTCTTGCTGATAATATTCATGATCAATTATTCAAGTTTCCAACTGAAGGGATGTTGAAATACTCTTCAGTTCTGGTTTACATGTTTTTATTTTACCAATTAGATAGGTTTCCCTATGCACTTCAGAAATTAAACCAGGAAGGAAGCCCACAATTAGTGAAATCATGGACCTCATTGGTGATGAAACATTCAACAGAGTACAACTTTAAGGATTTCATTGATCAATTCATCCATCCAATTGTTTTTCTATTGAACAGTAACACAAAACCAAGGGTCAATGAAGAAATTTTGAAGGTATTGCACCTATATGATCAAGCTAATATAGGGGATTGGTATTTATACCAAAACCATACATAGATAAGAGTATATGGGTGTGAGTTGTCTCCTTACAGATTGCCTAAATACCTCCCAATGAGTATTTTTGCACTAGAGTATATAAGGCAAATGGTGAATTCAGATGATGTTAACTTTTTTGAAGCAAAGAAGAAATCTCAACTCAGAATCAAGAATCATATTGGACTTTTCATTTGCAACATCATATCAACAAGAGAAGAAGCATATAGCCTTTTGAAACAAATGAGGCTTCCTTTGAGTTTCACTTGGGAATATGAACCATTTGGTGTCATCTCTGAACTCAAAATCAAACAAAGGAGCACTCCTTATGTTCACACATAGAGGAAAGAGGTGGAAAGATACATGAACTAGATAGAGTGGTAGGAGAACACATTGCAAGAACCAGAGAAGAAACATGCCTCTGTAACCATTTCACATACTAACACACCCAAAAAGAAAGTATAAAAGAGATCAAGGAAGGAAGTTTCTCCTTCAGTCACAGAGGTGTCACCTGAGGATTTCCAGGTTTACAGAAAGAGGGCCAAAACTAGTCATACAACATATTTTCTCGAGGAGGGAGAAATGTAGTCCATCATAGTCTTGGAGGGACCACACTCTTCAACTCATTCAATAAGTATATTTGTAGGTTCTCCATAATCACCAACAGCTCAAAGGAACCTAGACAATACTTTGACAACTGAATCAACTCATGGTAAAAAATAGTCAAACATTTTTGACAAATATAAACAGATCAAACAAATGAATGAGCTCCTCAACAACAACAACTACTCTCAATTTTGGAAGCAAACCTCCACTGCTCAACACAGACTGTTGTCATATTTTGACATAGAAAGAGGAAGAATGCAAATGGAATTCTTACAAGCACAAGTTTCCCATCCAAGAACAATTGCAGACTACAAAAAGACTGCTTTTGAATTTGATGTAAAAGTTGTCCATCCAATGGACTAGATGGATATGCATAGGCATATAGGAGAAATAATATTCTCAACTTTGACAAATAAATCAATGACTTATTCTAAGTTACATGTGTCCCTAAACAATATCCAGTCCCAATTAAAGATGGAGAAGATCTCTTCTTTGGCCAATGATAACAAAATAAGATCATTATAAGAATTGGTTCTTAATATTGGGTATAACCCAACAAATGTCAAGGTAGCAGAGGAGTTGTTAAAGAAGAAGAATGCTGATATAAAATATCTCAGAAAGTAATTGAATCTTTCAACTACAGAAGATTCAAAAACCAAAGAAGTGGCTGAGACTGAAAGCCACAAAGAAGAGATGTTAAATTTAATCATGGAACAAAGTGAACAGATAAGGGAAATGGAAGCAAAAATGAACAAACTAATAAAATAAAAGGAGAAAAATGTGCAGTTGGCCATGATCCCACTGGAGGTAGTGTCTCTGACAGGGATTAGAACAGTAGAGGGGTCCACATCAGCAAAAATTTCATTAGCAATCCCAGTACAAGTTTTAGATGCATCTGACAAACTTGTAAAATACATGGAAGATATGTCCATACAAGGGGAATAAATCATAAAATTACATGAAGAGGTAAAGACATTCAAGGAATTGAAATCAATGTTCCAATCCAGTCATCCTGGAGAGATGCATAAGTCTCAAAGGTTTAGTCAATATTTACAACAATTAGGGAAAGAGACTTCCATGGAAAATACCTTAGCCCAAGATAAGGAAAACATTTGGATAGATATCATCAAATCTATGTAAGAAATCTGGCCTTCCATACAGATAGTTTTTTAGCAACATGAATTAGTACAGAAATCCATGGGAGCAATTGAAATCATCAAGGAAGAATTGGGAGAAAGACCCACAGAGGCCACTGAACTTATCAGAGTTCTAAACTCCAAAAATAAATAGGAGTTAGAAGAACTAGATATTGATGACAAGACTGAAACCATCCTTGAGATCAAGAAGGTTCTGACCAAGAAAGGCTTAATGTTGCAGTTGGAAGAAAAATCTCAAGTGATGGACATAGGTGTGCAAAAGTTCTTCAATAAGTTTGAGGTGTTACACAAGAAAGGGCTTCCTGGATTGTTAGTACTGAATGACAAATTGATCACTCTGCCTGATTAAAAACAAAAAATGAGCACAGTGGCAAAGGACAGTTCAAAGTTTGCAAGGATACAGGGAAGCATCACTAGTAAATATTTCCCGGAGACACTACAGTTAGACTTAAGAATTTAACATGAAATCAATCATATCCTCATCACTAAGCCTACCTTTTCCAAATACACAGAGATGGATGAAATATACAGGAAATTACTCAAGATTTCCATCCCAAGTAAAAAGAGGTGGGAATATCTATGCACATTACTTGAGTAGAGACAATTTTGGTGTTCTAGTCAGCATGGAGAAGCAACTAGACAAAGTCAAAGAAATGAGTCATCAACCACTTCCACCAAATCAACACCAGAGATCCAAGCAAATCTGCAAAATCCCTACATTTTGTATTTAGAGATCTAGTTAGTTAGATATTCCTCCATAATATCCCGATCATTTATGACAGGATCTATTGTAAATAGTCGTATAAATACTTCTCTCTTCAAAGTATTATAGGTTGATTTTTGCATCCAAAAGCTATTATGTAAATTTTAAAGGATCGACCAGTAATAAAAAAGGCTTATTCATAGGATTCTTGTGCCAGATTGTTGGTGATGTGATTTCTCTCTTTGTCAAATGTTTTTCCATTCTCTGTAATCATTGCATGTGTTTCCAATTCCAATCATTAAAATAAAGTTAAAGAACATAATTTATTTCATTATACTCTGTCTCTAGTTTTTTAATGATCTCCATGTTGTTCATCTGAAACTAAGTAAATGAATTCTTATCTGCTCTTCTACATAGTGGATTTTACCCTCTTTTCCTCTTATTCATTTCATTTGATTTAAATATATCCAACAATTTTTCTAACTTGACCTGTGGACAAAACCTTATAAAAGATGAAACAGATCCTTATCCTTAAGTACAGACCCCATATCCCAATGGAAAATTAAGAATTCTTTCAGCCATATATTTCAAACAAACAAACAAATCTTGAACTGTCACAACTAGCCTAACATTTTAAAACTCAAACAAATCTAAATCCTATAGAGAGATCCCTCTCTAAAGCTTACAGGGCTAGATCCCAGGTTCCAAAGTGGTTTGGTAGTTACCGCTGTCTTTTCTTCTACAACCTCTAGAAATTACATAGTGCTAACACCCCCAAAGGTTCCTTTATACCATCCTCAAGAAGTTAAAGAGGTTGAATTCCATTTGGTACAGGCTCAGGGAGGTTGGTAAATGATCTCAACCGAAATCCTCGCCCGAAAATGTGGAAGTTTTTATTTTTCATAATTTTTGAGAAAATCTACAGGTTGTATGCTAGCAAGGATCAAGTTTCCATGTGTTTCACAAAGGTGACCCACGGATATAAGAAAAAAACATATTTTCCAAGTGGATTTGATGATGAAAGTTGGGATTTAAACTTGCAAGTCAAGGAAAACGACTCAGCCATATCACAATGAAAATGGTGTGGAAAATTGTGGTATAACACTTACCAAGTTATGCCAAATAGTCTCAGTCACACAATTTATGGAAGCCTTTGAGAAATTAGCTATCCGTATAGAGAAAATAATATATTGTTTCTATAAATAATGTTTCATTAATGGCCTCAAGGAGGATATTTGAGCACACGTTAGAATGCAATGCCCTACTACATGGTTAGAAGCAGCTTAAAGGTCCCTAGAAGCAGAGATGGTGATCAATGCACAAACAAAAAAAAACTAACCTTCATTCCTCACACTCATCCTCCCCAAGGTAGTTCCCCAAGCACAAATCATACTCATCGATTGAAAGTATAAAGGTTGTCTCCAACAAAAATGGAATATTACCAAAGACAAGGACTCTACTATAATTGTGCTGAAAAATATACTCCAGGTCATTGGTGTAAATAACATAAGTTGTTCCAAATTTATATGACCACTCATGTCTTGACCACATATATAAGTATAGAAGAGACACTAGAGTCACAAGTTGAATACACGAACACTCAAACTCAAGAAAATATTGAACCTACATTCACTCATGAAGAACCACTTATCTCCCTGCATGCATTATCGTGTATTTCAACTCCAAAAACCTTGAAACTCATAGGTTACATCAAGAACTATAAATTCTTGGTTCTAGTTGACAATGGTATTACTAACAATTTCATTCAAAAGTGAGTGGTGGAAAAAAACCATTTTGCACAAATTTTAAATCATGATCGCTAATGAAAGTATGATGGAATGTGGGGGTAGATGTGAACATGTAAAACTCCAGATGGGAGACTATCAGCTCAAAACCCATCTATTTTCCATTGATATGGGTGGGTGTGATATAGTATTGGGGGTATAATGGCTATGCACATTGCGACCAGTCACCCTGAGTTTCAAAGAAATCTATATGGGTTTCACTAAAGAGGGTCATTTACCACACTCTTTGAGGGAAATCTCTCTTGAAACAATCATCTCTCATTGCATGCAGAAGTTATTAAATAAGGTCCAATCTAACATTATTTCCCAATTTAATTCCATACAGGTTATGGATAACCCAACACAAGAAATCGACCCAGATTTCCAACTAGTCCTTGAAAAACATCATCAGGTCTTTAAGACACCAAACGGTTTACCCCCTTCTCAAGTAGAGCATGACCATGACATTCCAATAATTATAGGAAGTCAACCAACATATGTATTTCCTTATTGACACCCTTTTGCACAAAATAATGAAATATGAAAGATCATTCATGAGTTGTTGGAGGATGGTGTCATATGTCCTAGTATAAGACCTTACTTATCAACAAAAGTCATGGTATTAAAGAAGGAAGTCACTTGGAACATGTGTCTTGACTTTCAATCTCTCAATAAGTTGACAATCAATGAAAAATTTCCCATCCATGTTATTGATGATCTCCTTGATGAACTTCATGGGGAAAAGTTTTACACTAATCTTGATCTACATTTAGGATACCACTAAATTAGGATGAAAGAGGTAGGAATCCCAAAGATAGGCTTCAAAATGCAGAAAGCTCATTATGAGTTTCTAGTTATGATTTTTGGCCTTTGTAATTCCCTGTCCACTTTCTAGAGCCTCACAAACAAGATTTTCAAACCCTTCCTACGCAATTTTGTGCTAGTATTCTTTGATGATATCTTGATCTATAGTAAAACATAGGAATCACACATAGATAATGTGGATAAGTCCTTAGATCTCTTGATAGATAACCAAATACTTGTGAAGCACTCCAAATGTGAATGTAGGGCTCCTGAGGTTGAATATTTGGGTCACATTGCAAGACTTTCCCCATCCCAAAACACTAGAGATATTGAGGGGATTCTTAGGGAATTCAAGATACTATAGGAAATTTGTGAAAAAACATGGAAACATTTCAGCTTCCCTGACTCCACTCCCTAAAAGGAATGCATTTGTTTGGGGTGAGGTAACAACATAGGCCTTCACTGCTTTAAAGGATGCCATGTGCAATACTCTAGTATTAGCAATCCATGGCTTTAAGAAGACTTTTGTTTTGGAATTAAATGCTTTAGGTAGAGGTCTTAGATAAGTATTGATGCAAGAAGGATTCCCTTTGGAATCCACTAGTAAACAATTGTGTGACTACAATTTGGGAAAATCCACATATGAGAAGGAATGATGGTTATCTTTCATGCAGTGGAGACTTGGCACCCATATTTCATAGGAAAGCGTTTCCAAATCAAGACAAACCATCATAGTTTAAATTACTTCCTTAAAAAAAAGTTTTATTCACTGAATAAGCATAAATGGGTCCCCGATATGTTGGTGGTATGATTATGAGATCATATATAATCTTAAAGGGTAAGAGAATGATGTGGTTGATGTTTTAACTAGAAAATTATATGAGGATGGGTCGCTCATCAATAGAAATTCTAGTATGGATCAAGGAGGCCCATAGGGGATGGCTAGAAAATATTACTTTAAGGAAGCTCATCCAACGAATTTAGGTATATCCCAACCCACCTAAAATTTATACATGGAAACAAGATACATTGCAGTATAAAGGGTGCATTTTTCTTGTGAAAGTTTCTTCCCTAAAACAATGAGTCTTAGAGGAGATACATTCATCACCGATAACAAGTCACTTTGGATTTCATAAAAACTATGAAAAAACTAAGAATTCATTCTTCTAAAATGGCATGAGAATATATATACAAGACCTTGTAGCATGTTGTGAAACTTTCCAATGAAATAAGGGAGATACAATGAAGATACCTAGGGATTTTCAACCACTACTAATCCCAAAATAGATTTGCACAAACATTTCGATGTATTTTATCGTGTGTTATAGCAAGATTTGCCTCACCCCATGCAACTTGCTCATAAGGAATTTTCCATTTCCATATGAAGACTTGAAGTCCCCTTTTGCAATTCCCAGAGAAAAAAAACATATTTTTCCACATATATGAGCCCTAACAGATATACAACATGCATATATGTAGGTTGCACCATTACAGCGTGCATACATCGGGTTTTGTGCCCAAAATTAAAAATGGTGTTGGGTTTCCATGTCGTGTCACGAGATCCATGACCCTTGACCTTCCATATCCTGGAAATGTTCTGAATCGGCCCTTCAGTCCCATTTGAAGGCTATAAATGGGCCATATCAAAGCCGTGGAGAAAATGGGAGAATAATTCAACTTTGAGAGAAAAGTTACTATGGAGAAATTATTCACTTCATACTGAGTTTGCATCCCTTTGTCCTTTTAAGTCTGAACACATTGTTCAACCCCCAATATCTTCCCTATTTGATGAAGAACCTCATTGTCTCTCTTATATTATCTTGCCTTTAGTGCAGGATTGAAGTGTTGGAGGTCTAGCTGGAAGGGACTTAGTTTCTCGGTTCCGAGATGTGCCAAAACATAAGTTTGTCATTCCTATACTTATGTTGTTCACATTTTAATAGAAATACTCTTTTCTCGTCCAATCAATGTCTTGAAAATATTTGAATTGTTATTCCATGGGCACATTTGTTATGAATATTGATGTATTATGCTATTATATGTGCCAAATTTATATATTATCACCATATGCTTGTGTATCTTGGTTGTTGAGGACAAGTTGTAGGTATATAGCTTTGAGTCAAGTGCTCAACGGTGGAATTCATTGAACGTTTGGATGAGGTAGGCTCTTTATCTTGTCTTTTTAGCATGTTTGTTTATATAGAATACTTTATATTATAGTTGATTTCTGCAGTCATTTCCATCTGTTATGGTTTACCCCATGCCATAGAGTGATTTTCCTTGTAACATCGTGGGACTCCCAAAAGTGGGAAACAAATCAGTCATCATGGTGGTTGTTGACCATATTTCAAAAGATTCTCATGTTTGTTCCCTAGATCATCCTTTCACTCCTTTATCAGTGGCACAAGCCTTCATGGATCAAATATTTAAGCTACACGGTATGCCCACTTCCATTGTCTTGGATCGATATCCCACATTCACCATCAAAATTTGGAAAGAGATATTTAAAATTTAAGGTACACAATTGAATATGAGAATTGCACATCATCCTCAAACTAATGGTCAAACTGAAGTGGTCAACAAGTGATTAGAAACCTATTTGAGATTATTTTCTTCCAAAAAGTCACACCAATGGGAACAATGGCTTCCCCTTGCTGAATAGTGGTACAACACCACTTATAATGGAACTATCGAAATGACACCATATGAAATTGTTTATGGACAAAAACCAATGTTAGTGGCATCCTATGTACCAACCACCTCCAAGGTTCATGCACTAGATAGAACACTTCACACTGGAGAGGCTATTACCCATATCCTCAAGGACAACTTGATTATGGTGCAAAATCAAATGAAACAACACATTTATCAACATAAATATGAATGTTCTTTTAATGGAGGGGATCGATTGTTTCTTCACCTACAACCTTATAAACAAACACCAATCAAAGATACAGTTCCCTAGAATCTAGCTCCCAAGTTCTATGGTCCCTGTCATATCATACAATGCATTGGCTAGGTTTCCTACAAGATGGTTCTCCCATCCCACTCCAAGATTCATCCAGTCTTTCATGTCTCCTATTTGAAGAATATTGTGGGATCAAATTGCAAAGTGCAAACCAATCTACTAGAAGTTGATGAAAAAGGTTCCATTTGGCTCCAACTAGAAGAATTATTGGATACCAAAGAGCACCAGTTGTGCCAATGTATGATCAAGGAAGTATTGATCCAATGGAAATATATGCAATAAAAATATGCTACTTGAGAACCATCAATGATTGTACAACAATTTAATCACAATCTTCCTTGAGGACAATGATTATTTTGAAGGGGTCATGTTAGCGTCCTACCCTGACCCCCCTACTTAGATAATTTATTAATGTATGAGGCCACCTTCCTTGAATAAGACCCACTAAATAGTTAGGTAATAGTCACTCATTGCAAAAATGGTCATTTTTATTAATAAGGTCCAAATTAATTGGTTGACCCTCATTATAAAGGGCTCATAGTTAGTTAATATTCTCTATGGATAGCTATATATTGAGTAGAAGGTTATGTAATGTTTTGTTAAGAATTTTTATTGTATTTGGAGCATTTCTCTTGGAGGTTTCCCACTTGAAGAGAAAAGTGAACACATCTCTCTATTTTGATTACCGAAGAGATCTTCTTGGGATTTATCTGTCTTCTCTCTTGTGTTCTTGGGTTTTACACTACATTTGATGTTTTTTATATGAATTTTTGGGGTTAAGTACACTAAATTTTGATTATTGGTGGCGTCACATTGATATTCAATAGAATATTGTTTCAAGAAAAACTCTAATAGAGTACATAGAAACAAAAAAGTTGTTAGAAATAACAACTAAACTTTTCTCACAATCAAAGACTGTAATACATCATATTTGGACAAACCTACCCATTGAACAATGTGAAATTAATGTATTGAATGCATACTTGATATGATTGTGACATAATTTATGTTTTATTACATCTCTCTTCTACATGAAACATACCAAACAGGTAAGTACACACTCAATTCCATTTTTTAATCTCTTCATGCACTTACAATGTCTTTATATATTCACAATTTCAATAGATACTAACTATTAAATAGGAATACAATTCCACTTTTAGATGTCTTCATGCACTCACAAATTCAATTGATATTCACTATATTACATTGGAATACATGATGCCTTTATGCATTTACAATTTAGATTGATACTAACTATTAAATTGCAATAGATTTTCATGTAGATACACCATATATGTATTAACATGAAAAGAAAACATCAAGATGACCAAGAAAAAGAGACAATGCAACAACATACAAAAGGTAGACATTCACTATAAAAAAATTCTTCATCTTTCTTAGCAATGTTATATGTTTGTTCACATGCACTAAATGTTGATAAAAATGTAAAAGCACAAACATTTCATCTTTCTTAACAATGTTATATGTTTTCTCACATGCACTAAATGTTGATAAAAATGTAAAAGCACACACATTGCAAATCAATAATAATTGAAGATTTGAAAAGTTTGAAAGTTGGTAAAGTATTCCAAGGTGATGTCATTGTAGCATACAAAACAACTATTGACAAAGAAGATATCATAGAGTTATTGCGTATTGACTTGGTTGATAAACAATGAGAAATGATAGTTACATTAAACATAGAAAACAACTTTATTCCATAACATGAATACAAATTTGTTGAAGGTAACGTCCTTTGCATCACAAAATTTAAAATTTCTTTTAAAAATACATCTATGATCATGGTGATTGTAATTGCATATTAGTCTTGCATGAAGCAAGCATAGTAGAAAGAATTGTAACATCTAATTGCAAAGAATATAGTTGTATATCAACTCTAAAATGCTAAAGCAACTTACAACAAGCAAAACTACATTTGCAATTGGCACAATTGGTACACTTATAACCTCCACAAAGTAGGTAGAGTCACAAACATTAGAAATCAAAGACAACAACATAGAAGAAAGTAATGCTATAGTAAACACAAAATCCCTTATTATTTTTAAAAAGTTAGTACATTTAACTTATATCACTTATATCTACTATACTAATATGGTTTTCAATTGCAGCTTTACCTATTCTTCACATTTACTTCTAGTTTTACTTCAATCAACCAACCATTATAAAAAATGGACACTTTATTCTTTCTATTAAGAAATGTTTTCAAAAGACTTTATTCTTTCTATTAAGAAATGTTGTCAAAAGAAGAGAGAAATATAGGAAAACTGTGTACATATAAATCAATATTTAAAACATCATTGAAGACAAAACAATCAATGAATGGTCTCAACAACTTCACTGGACAAAAAGATAAAGTATCAAAACAATATGCATTTATTTAAAATTAATTAATTTCTAAATATGAAAAAAACTTGAAATACACGTATGATATTATAAAATCGAATAACTATATTATGATATAATAAGTATTATAAGTATATGATATAATAAGTATTATAAAATACTTATGTGGCATCTATGTACAATGGCAATTTTTTTTATCATGATCATGCTGTTTTATATTATATAAAATTACATTTTATATAAAATCTAATAAGTATATTATGATATAATAAGTATTGTAAAATATTTATATGTGGCATTTATGTACAATGGCAATTTTTTATCATAATCATGCCATGTCATATTATAAAAAATTACATT
The DNA here is from genome assembly GCA_009831015.1 of Picea engelmannii. NCBI lineage: Eukaryota > Viridiplantae > Streptophyta > Pinopsida > Pinales > Pinaceae > Picea > Picea engelmannii. Next base: position 460,272 of record ML779304.1, on the reverse strand, counting down.
TTATATGTATTGGTTTTAATGATTTGAAAATAATTAAACTTTTATTTTCAAAATCCCATTTCACATTTTTTATCTACATTTCTCACTTACTTCTTGACCTCCTAACCAGGACTTCTTAACCATGCCTTCTTACTGCTCAGAAGCTTTCTTGAAAATAAAAATCATAAAGCACATATCCAACTCCAACTGCACCAAAGATACAAGTTCAAATCCAATCCTACCAAAGATATTTAAGCTCCAGAACACTAGAAGGGTGGTAACATTATATGTTGTCAAGAAAAAACATAATTTTTACTCCTTAAAAATTCAATTTCAAATTCAGTAACATAATCGTACTTTTAAGATGTTTCAAAACATTATATTATCATCATTATTGTATAATAATAATAATTTATTTTTAAAATTATTACTAAATTATAAATTAAATTGGTGTTTCAAATCCTTAGTTTGTAGGATAAGGGATCTTCTTTGAAAAACTATTTAAATGTTGAAATTTATAGACAACTATTTTATTTGAACAATTATTTAGCTATTCAAATAACTAAATAACTATTTAGTACAACTTTAATATATTATTTACTTAATTAATAAGTATTACTAATTAATAAATAATAAGTATTACTTAATTAATAAATACATTAGTTGTACTAATATATTAATGTTTAATGTAACATATTTAATTATTAATAAACTAATAATGCATTAGTAAATACATTTTTAGATTATTAATGCCTTAATAAATATATTACTAAAGTAGTAATACATTAATAATATATTATTTAAGTATTAATACAATAATACATTAATTGAAAATGACCATGGTTTACTTTTGTAGACCTTGGTTGAGTTTGGGTACGAAAGGTTGGCTATGGTTGACCATGGTTGTCGTTCATCATGGTTGAGTGAGGTCGACCATGACTATCCTTGACTATGATTGATCAGATTTTATTATGGTTGAACATGCCCATGGCTGACTTTCGTTGACCATGTGGATCTCATTATGGTGGGCCATGTTGATTATGTTCACCGTATTTTACTATGGCACTACTGCATTGCAATTTTGATCATATTTTGTTCGTCAAATTGCGACATCATGTTTTGTTCGTCACATCCCAACAAAATGTTTTGTTCATCACTTTGTGAAATCATCTTTTGTTCATCACATGTCGACATAAGGTTTTGTTCATCACATTGTGACATTATCTTTTGTTCGTCACTTGACATCGTTAGGTTATGATCATCAAATTATGATTAAGGCTTATGTTTATCACAATATGGCATTGGAATAAGTTTGTCATAGTTCGATAGTGGGTTATGTTCATCACATTGAGACATTGAAAAATGTTTGTCACATTCGCACATTGAGTTGTGTACATCAAATTGTGACAATAGGTTGTGTTTGTCCCATTGTGACATTTGGAAATGTCTATCAAATTGCATTTCTCCAATTTCAATGCCAATTTATGTTCATCTGATTGCGATGTTCATAATTGTTCGTCACATTGTGATGTGTGTATATGTTTGTCACAATGTGACGTCCATATATGTTCGTTGCATTTCGGTGTTACTATGTTTGGTAGATTGCATTGTTACTATGTTCGACACATTACGATGTTTGGAAATGCTTGTCACATTGGGGAGTTTGTATATGTTCGTCACATTGTGATGTTACTATGCATGGTAGATGGTAACATTACTATGTTCGACACATTACAACATTTGGAAATGTTTGTCACATTGCGACATTACGATGTTTGGTACATTGCCAATTTACTATGATCAACACATTGCGATGTTTGGAAGTTTTTGTCACATTGGGACATCACGATATATGCGTCACATTGCAACGTGAGGAAATATTTGTCATATTGCAATGATAGGGTGATGTGGGACACATTGCGACATGTATTTATGTTTGACACATTGAAACACTACTATCCACATTGGGACGACATGCCTATTTTCGTCAGATTGCGACGCTACTATGTTTCATAGATTGCAATGTTACTATGTTCGTAACATTGCGACGTTACTATGTTCGTCATATTAAAACACTATATTTTCATCACATTGCAATGTTATGTGTTTGTAACAGTGCAAATTTACTATGTTTGGTAGATTTCAACATTACTATGTTCAACACATTGCAACATTTGAAAATTTGTGTCACATTGCTCTCTTTATTTTAGAAGGTATCTTGGGACAGTGATCCAATTCTAGAACTTTTTTGGATTCTTTGATGGCTAACTAAAACCTGGACATCAACCAAAAATACTGTTGTGACTGGTTTATGATAAGAAAGCCTGCATTCCCCCCTCGTATAGGAAATTTTCTTCAACCCCTTACCAAACAAGAGTATACGATCACACATGCAATTAATAGTCAGATCATTAGGAAATATTCTTATATCTGAAGAGGATTCAATTGTGTGCACATATACCAAGCAATATTAAGGCGAATGTGTCCGGATTTGTTTTTGATAAATGCAGAGTACTCATCAGAATTCACGGCATATTTTTACGTGGGAGTGAAGGCTATGGAACCTTCTTCCCATCCTTCAAATAAATGTCTAGATGCTTGCTCCATTTTCAGCTGCATAATATTTGCACAAAAGTAAAACAGGTTTTACATGGATCAGGCTTGACAGATTATAAAACTCAGCTTTATAGAGAATTGATTTCTGAGTAATTTACTGCAAATAATTGATTAATTACCTAATCACATTCGAGTATGGCCTTCCAATCTTCTTTTTGGATCAATGAAATAGTTATTTAGGAATTTGGTAATGCCAGTCCATAGTTTAAATCCCTGAAGCAGATGATTTGATTGCACATAAAGGTGGCCATAAAAAAACGCCACAGAAACGTGGCCACCAAACATCCGCCAGCATAAACATGAAACGCCAAACGTTCGTCAACAGAAACATGAAACGCCAAGATAAACATGGCATTCGACATTACCACAACTCGCGTTATGAAACTAAAACCTGTAAATTAAACCACACTGCGTTCAAATTAATAAAATGTGTAAATTAAATGATTGTGCTCCACTTTTATCTTACCGCTCTGTGCCAATACTTTAATCTTTTATAATCATGTAGACGTGGAAATAAGTTAGTGAACACAGTAATTTTTAAACAGGATTAGATAAATGTAAAAAAGTAAACATATAAACGAATGTCTTTATAACAACCCGGAAGTTAATGGTTGAAATCAGAGCCATTCATTTATTGTGACGACTAAGAATATTCTAGGCATATTTAATCTTGTCCATAGAAAACGTATTAAGAACTAAAAACCTATTAAATGTGCCCATTGTCAATAGGTGTATGCCTTTCGGCGTAATTACGTGAGTGATTTTTTTTGTTATTTAGGAGTTCATTAGATCTAAAAGAGATGTTAGATCCTATTTAGGTGTGTGGTTGAGAGATTCTCTCAACCTCTCCTTCTATATTGGTAATATCAACCTCTCCTTCTATATTGGTAATAATTTAGATATGATAAGAACTTGTAAACTCCATATAACGAAGTCACAATCTATTGTAAATCATTTGAATTATTCAATAGAATTTTATTTGTGTGTGTAACAATGTCTCATCTCTCATATTTTATCTAAATACCACCAAAAAATGGGAACATGAGATGAGAAAAAGAAAATGGTTGCCTACATATCGACATGGTTACTTTCTTAACTTCGCTTGCTATTAAGATTTCATGAGTCAATCCATATTTGTAGAATTTCTACCCAAACCTTTAAAACCGAATACCTTAAATCAATAATATCGAATATTGAATACTCTCTATGTATGGACCTCTTCCTTTTGGCATAATTCTAGTGGATATTTGTATCTTTCTCATGATTCTACATGAAAACTATTTTTTTCGTGGTTCAACATGCTCACATAGCCTTTAGCCTTCTCCACCCATAATTTTACAAAACCTTGAATCACACTAGATGAAGTGAAACAAATAATTTTCTTCCATCAGATTTTGACCTACTGACCTCAAAGCATGTGTTTTGATTAGAGGTTATGAAAAACCACCTCTATTTCAGACCACATTCACTCAAACCACCTCTATCAATTTTAAACGGTTTTCTTCCGAGCTTTTTATCTGAATTTCATAGTTGCAATGTCAACAATGCAAATATGTAATTTTACTATCTTTTTTTTTAACTGAAACGGGTATGAGAGTTTTTTATTTATTGAGGAAGAGAAAGGGCATGCACCATGGAAGCCATCATTACAAAGCTTCTGTTTCGGATTCTTATACTAATTCCGAGTTCAGATTACTCATGAATTACAAGGATGAATTAAACTTTCTTCATTAAGGAGAAGATGCCCTTTCCCGAGAGTGCATCCTTTGTTCGCCAATAGATCTGCTTCACTGTTCAAGTTTCTGAGGATGTGGTAGAATTTGTAGGAGTCAAAGTCGAGCAGGATTCTCTTTAATCTGTTAAGAGTTTTGTTGAGACTTGCGTTGGTGAACAATTTATCCGTGTTTAAATTTTTTATTAAAATCTCTGAGTCTCCAAGAGCTTGGAATTCTTTATATCCTGTCTCTAACTATTTGGCAAGCTTTGAGTAGGGCTTGGATCTCTGCTTGATTGTTGGTTTTCTGCCCGATGCCCCAACAAAAACTATCCCTTCTTGAGCCGTCCGAGTCATAGATGACTCCTCCTGCTCCTGCTGTCCTAGGATTTCCTTTAGAGGCTCCGTCGAAGAAGATCGTGGCGATTTTTTGACTTCTCCACCATTCTTGGATGGTAGCTTTAGAGTCTCTTTTTTTCCACACCGGGTTCACTTCTTGAGGAGCTGACAACTGCTTCCGAAGGTGAGGCGAAAGGGGGCCCAACCACCTTTCTTCTTCAGGGAGCAGCAAGGCACAATCAGAAAAATATTGTTGTTGAACTGCTTCCAGGAGGAAGGCTTTGGCCTTTGCCGCTGCCAAAAAAGGGGCTTGCTGCTTTTCATTGAAGATCAGATCATTCCGGGTCAGCCAAATCTGCCAGCAAACATATTTGGGAATGGCATTCCAGACTTTCCGCCAGAGTGATTTGCTGGGGATCTTTGTTGGATACCATTGGTCCCAGGTATCAAATAGATCTGTTACAGAGTGAAATTGAGGGACTGTAATTTTTAAGTCATGAAGAATGAGGCTCCAAACTTCTTTAGCAAATTTACAGTCCATGAAAAGATGCTTAGCTGTTTCTATACTGCTTCTGCACTGTTCGCATCTATGTGGCCCAGCTATGCTTTTTTTTTCCAGATTGTCTCCTGTTAACAACTTATTGTGAACCAGAGTCCAAAAGAAGAAATTTACCTTGGGTAGAGCTAGCGGATCCCAGACTTTCCTCCAAAATTCTGGGGGTTTACTGCTGTTCCTGCTTGGCTGTAGAGCATTATAGGATTCTGCTATTGTATATTTGCCAGACTTCCCCCACCCCCAACTATCTCTCGTTTTCCTGTTCACAGGAGCCGCTTCTGCCAATAGCTCTTCTAAAATGTGTTTTTGCTTCTTTAGGCGTTCTGGAACTCCGAAGAAGTCCCACCCTTTCCAGTCATCATGACTGTCCCAATTGGATAAGTCATAGACACGATTTATCCCTGCACTCTTCATCCATTCTTTTAAATCTGCGATTTCTTCATTGTCTTCTAAGGGTTCTCGATCCATTATACGATCACGCCACAGGTTAATGTTCTTGCCGTTGCCTGGGATCCTATACGCCTTTCCCTTGAAGAATTTTAAACTCTTGTTACATAAATGCCATACCTGCGTGCTGGGATGAGATTGGCTCTCTTGCAAGTCTCTGATCGGAACTGTATGAGCATATTTCGCCTTCAAGATTTCGCTTACAGGGTGCGTGGGATTTTTGAAGAGGTTCCATAAGATTTTTCCTCCAAATGCCAGGTTGACTGTTGCTGGGTCCCGAATTTGTAGGCCGCCCTCAACTGTTGGACGTTTGACCGTTTCCCACTTGACCAAATGAAATTTTCGGTGATTCTCTTTTCCCCCCTGCCACAGGAAGTCACGTAGCAGTTTGGAGATTTGGTCGGTCACACTTTTTGGGGCGAGCAGGAAGGCTGATTGATATAAAGGAAGCACAGATAACACTGCCTTTATCAGGATGACCTTGCCTCCCTTGGTGAGCCAATAGCCTCCCCATGCAGAGATTTTTGTTTTTATTTTGCTAATGATGTCTGTCCACAACGACCTCTTATTGCAGCAATTAGTGATGGGGAGGCCGATATAGTTGATCTTTTCCCAATGGGCATGACCTGTGAAGCCAAGAGCGTTGGAGATGCCTGTGAGCTCTTGCTGCCCGACATTCCAGCCATAAATTGCACTTTTTCTTTCATTGATTGAGGCACCAGAGACCCTGCAGTAGCATTTGAGGACAGTGTCAAATTCCTTTGCTATTCTGACAGAGGCACCTCCCAATAGAAGGGATTCATCAGCGAACAGGGAATGGTTCTGAGATGGAGAGGAAGTGGAAGGTTTTAGACCTGGTAGGGAGCCTGAGGCTTGTTCTGTTGTTATCTTTCTGCTGAGGGAATCCACCAACAGGATGTACAGGAAAGGAGAGAGCGGGCATCCCTGCCTGAGGCCTCTCTGAGCTTGAAAGAAAGGGGTAGGACGACCGTTTACAAGAGGGGCAATCCAGGGATTATCTGTGCATGCTGAGATGAGATTAACGAAATGGGAGGAGAACCCAAAAGAAAGTAGGAATTTGAAAAGAAAGGCTCGATTGACTCGGTCAAAGGCATTGGCCATGTCGAGTTTGATTAGCATTCCTTTTTCATTTCGTTGCTTACTTGAGTGAATGATCTCTTGAACTTGAATGACATTATCCAAAATGTGCCTGCCTTCTACGAAGCCACGTTGATTGCTGGAGATCAACCTATTGAGCAGTGGCTTGATCCTGTTAGCTAGGATCTTTGCCAGAATTTTGTAGGAGGCATTGCACAGCGATATGGGCCTAAATCTGGCGAAGGTTTCAGGGTTGGTTTCTTTTGGGATAAGGGAAAGATAGGTGGAATTAGTTCCTCCTCCTACTTTAGCTTTTGTCATGAATCCTTTCACCATTTTTAACAGGTCCACTTTGATGATATCCTAGCAGGTTTTGTAGAAGTGAATTGGGAAGCCATCAGGCCCAGGGGCCTTGTCCGATTCCATGGACCAGATAACTTTTATGATTTCTTCTTCAGTGATGGGCTTAGTGAGAATGGCATTGTCTTCAGGGATGATCAGGAGAGGGATGTTGGCGAGGATATCTGCAGTATCTTCCTCATTGGATTGAGAATCTGCTGTGTAGAGATGTTTGTAGTGCACTTCAACTGCCTCTTTTATCTGACTGAATCCTTTGCAAATCTGCCCCTCTGCTGTTATAATTTCAGAGATGTGGTTTCTTGAAAGTCTTGCTCTATATTGGCGATGGAAAAAGGAGGTGTTGCGGTCACCTGCCTTCAACCACAAACTTCGAGACTTGATTCTCCAGTACTCTTCCTCATTTCAAAAAGATCGATAGGAAGAACATTGGGTTTTTACTTCTTCATTGAGCAGCGTTGGTGTGATATCTCTGGTTTCCATTTCTACTTGCAGTGCCTCTAGAGACTGAACAATTTCTTTCCTTTGACTGGTTGGGTTTGGAATTGGTTTCTTTATCCAACTCTTCAGTGCTTGCTTTGTAGCTTTGAGCTTTTGTTCCCAAACATAGCTGGATGACCCTGAGAAGGTTTTTCCCCATGCTGCTTTCACTGTGTCAGTGAATCTGTCCCTTTCTATCCATAGATGGCTGAATCGAAAGGGGATTGGACCAAGATCTTCTTCCTCTTCTAGAATGAGCTGAACTGGTTTGTGATCATAGGTCAATTTCGGAAAATTTTTAGTGATGATTATTTTCTTGTTCATCATCAGAGTATCTTGGACAAGAAATCTGTCTAGTCTGGCTGATATATGTTCCTCTCCCGCTCTATTGTTGGACCAGGTGTAAAGCCCATTGACTGGACTGAAGTCAAGAAGATGCCATTGCTGTATGAGGTTTTCAACCGTAGGGAGCATGGTATCTCTGCTGTCAATTCCACCCCTTTTTTCTTTGGATTTTAAGACAATGTTTAAGTCCCCAACAAGAATGATATTGCTAGGGGAATGCTGCTCTAAGAAATCATTAAGAGTGCTCCAGCAATCTCTTTTTTCAGAATACAAAATAGGAACATAAAGATTAAAGAGGGATATGGACATCTTACTTGAAGAATGCGTTAGATCCGTAAAGATCCAGTGCTGAGTTTCATGTGTTTTGGTTAGTTGAAAGAGCTCTTTTGTCCATAGAGTTGCAAGCCCTCCGGATGAGCCTCTTGAGCTGACTACTATTCCTTCGCTTTTCTTCCATTTCTTTTTACTGATGTCTAGAAGGGATTTCCCCTCTATCTTAGTTTCTTGGATCATGAGAATGTCTGAGGGTTCTATTTTGAGCAAGTCCTTAACCACTTCTACTTTCATGGGATTACCCAGACCTCTGCAATTCCAAGAGACAAGGCGCATTATTTACCAGGAGTGGGTTGGGAGCCTCCCTTGGGGGGCCTGTTTCTGGAACTTCTCACAATAGACATCTCAATTGTGGGCTGGCTTCCTTGGGTTTTGAGCCTTTCCGCCTCCGCTTCCCTTGCTTCTCTGCGAGATTTCCTGCCAACCTTTCTTGAGGGCTGCTCAAAGTTTTCCTCCTCCGAGGAGTCGAAGCTTTCCGCTGGTTTTTTCCTTGTAACATCTGCATATGAGGGGATGGAAGGGCTTCCTTGGGGGACTTCCGGGTGATCCAATTCCTCATATTCTTTGTTAGGGATAGGAGGGTCACTTTGATCAATATTCTCCTAAGGTGTTGTAGTTGGCTTGAACTGTCTGGATTCTTTACTATTTGAGCTCTTTTCTTGGATGGGATTGGAGCTACTTGGTACCTCATTCGAGTTGCCTTTGCCTTTGCTTTTTTTTTGGTTGTTGGTTTTTTGTATTAGGGTCCATTGCTCGCCATTCTGCTTGTCTGGTTGTTCTTCCACCTTTTTCTTGCAGTGTTTGGCGAAATGCCCATATCCATGGCAGTGCCTACATTTGAATGGGAGTTGTTCATAGTCCAGCTCTTGTACATGCGTCCATCCTGCTACTGTTAGCTTAATGGCTTCCAGAATCCCCTCCTCCAGATCTACTTCGACATAGATACGTACGCATGACTATTGATCTTTTCTTGCAGCCTGGTCTATGTATTTTCCTAATCTGTTGCCGATAATCTGAAGAGAATTCAGATTCCAGCAGTGGAGGGGGAGATGGGGAAGCCGCACCCACACCGAAACAGCAGATGGGACATCCTGAGATGGGTCGAAGTCTGGCGACCATTTGTTGAGATATAGTCCTTGGGGGCCCATGAAATAAGGTCCGTTTCTAAATATTAAGCTTCTATCCTCTGCACTTTCGAAAACGAAGATAAAGAAACCTTTGCTTATGAAATAGCTCTTGATTCCTTCTTTGATTAACGGCTTCCAATTTCTCTGAGTCCACTCCTCTACTGACTTAGGCGAGGGCCAGAGGCCCGTGAACTAACCTATGAGCCCTTTCTCAGCAAGATTAAGAGCTGCTTTACAGGTCTCTTCTTCAGGAAGAGCAACCGAAGGTATGGAATCCATCCTCTTAACGAACTTCTACTGATTGGTTGAGGGCTGTCGCTTAGAGATCGAGTCAACCATTTCTTTGAAAGCAATCACTTCTGGTGGAGGGGGCAGGGGAGGGTCTAGAGGCTCTGGATCCCCTGGGGGTGGCATGACTGAACACTGCACAGTCCCAGTCGCAGCAGGGCCCGAATGCTCAGCTAAGAGGAGGAGGGCCCAGAAAGGCCCTGGAGGGAGACCGGGTTCGTGGAGGCCCAGCAGCAGGAGCTGCCAGGCAAGGAGGCTGCAGGAGGCAACACGGGGGTGCAGAGCAACTAGGTCACGGGGGCGCAATTCGTCGCCATATTACTAGTAATTTTACTATCTTCAAATTGGGATTTAATGGGTTTTTGTGTTGAGAACCGAGCCTACAACGAGAGAGTTAATGGGCCTATTATCAGTGAATTTTATGGACAAAGAAAATGATAAAAACAAACAACAAATAAATGGAAGAAAATAATATTTATTACTTCTATCAAACCGGTGAAGAAAACAAGGTTTACAATACTCGAAGCACCTCACGGGATTCTCATTTAAACAAACATTTCACAAGTTGTTACATGGATATGAAACACCAATCGCTTGGGAAACCACAGTTGTTTCTGAGGGAGAGGAAACGAGTTGTAACAATTGCGATGTGTTGTCACATATTCAATAATATCCACCTTGACAACAATTTACTTGATACCTTTCCCACATTCATTCATCAACTTATTTGCAAGCCAAGAGAATCCTAACACCACTATAGCTTCTCTAACAATAATAGTTGCGTGAACATGTCTACATAGTTTACTCCAGTATGGACCACTCCCTTCCTTTGAGTCAACATAACCATATACTAAATCACTACAACCACTATATGTCATACTTGTGCGTCTAAGATATCGAAGCACCCATTTCCAATGCTCTTTACCTAGTTTTTCCATGTGTTCAATGACAACACCAACTGCATGTGAAACACATGTGAAATATTTAGTCTTGAACATTTCATCACAAACATCAATGTTCCTACTATATTAGCATATGGTGAGTGTAACACCCCTATTTCCCCAGCCTGTAATTAATCATAAATTATGATTGTCATGCAATGGATTGCAAATATTGTAAATGCATTATTGTTTAATTGTAAATGATGATAGTGGATTGATGGGTGAAGCCTTAAAGTACTAGCCATGATATCACTAGTGGAATGAGATGAGGCCCTATTAAACTAAAGGACATCAAGACTTATTCAGATCAATTCCCTTAGCCATGATTTCAAGACACATTAGTTAGTAAGGGAGGTTGGTAGTTGAACAACCAACAACCCCCATGAATGTAGGTATGGGAAATCTAGCTAGGATGGCAAGAGCTTCCTGTTAGAGGTACCACATAGTAACATTTTTTATAGCTAGATTGACCCATGAGTTCCTTATGACAGAAGGAAGAAGGACAGTTCGATATCCTTTGAGGGAATAACTGAAGAGACAATAGGAGGGAAAAGGGTAAAAAGGGGTCTGATATCCGAGAAGGAGGAGGAAGGATGCGTGCAACTTGGATATGCATAGAGAGAGAACTAGAGAGAGATCGAAATTGGAGAAGAAGCAAGGAGAGTGTGTAACAACACAGTAACTGAAAGAGCTTGAGCTATGAACCTTGTATCTTAGAAAATAGAAAACCTGACCTGAGCTAAGAAGCTCGTGAGATTGATTCTGGGAAGACATATGATAAACCTCGAAGAGGCCTGGGCTAGGTGGGTATAAGGAAAATATATACCAAGAGTAGAGTGAAGAAGAGTGACCTTCAAATATTACTGAGAACCTAAGAGATATTCCCTAGTGGTATCATGGCTTGGCACAGGGGTGGCCAGAATGATAAAAGTGAATGCATATGAGCCTACAGTTGGGTGGAAAGGTGAACACCCACAGTCAGTTGGTCGACTATAAACTATAGTAGATAAGTATTTCTGTACCCTGTGTAATTGAACTATAATTTAAGGATGAACTTCCCATTACTTTATTCATGGATGTGTATGATGTTGATGAATGGATTGGTTGTGCCATTGCAAGTATGTGTATTTGAAGCAGTGTTGGAACAAAACAAATAACTGTACCTTGTGAATGCTTTCTATGATAGATATTCTGGTATAACTGCGATGAACCCGACATTATGTGCACATTCCCATACTGTAAAATGTGTATTTTGGCATGTTTGTGAAATCAATAGAATAATGTGGATTTAACATGTTTGCCTGTTAAATAGACTAGTGTTGAATTCTAATTGTTATGTTATGTAAATGGATAATTATGCATGCATGCACAAGAATATATATTCTATTTATTTTGGTTTGGAACCTGTAGAAAAACATCTTGGGAGAGAATAATCTCACTCATTTTAGAGCAAAGGTGAGAGCCCAAGAGGTCTGATAAAAACCCAAAGGAGATATCTTAGAGAATCCCTGAGTTGCGAAGCCGAATCTGGGCTAGTAACCAAAGGATAGCTTTGGAATAACCCTCAAAAAGTGTCCAAGTCTTGAGTTTCAGGATGTTGTCTTGTGGAAACTCAGTATTTTTTAGAAAATATGAATCACAATCATTGAAATGGCACCACGATTAGATATCGACCCTTAATCGGTGGGCATAACATCATAGTTACCAAATGAGAGGGTGTTAGAGGACCTCGAAGGAAGATTTGGATCATCAATTAGAACCATAGAAAGATTGGATCCTGGCCATCCATCACATGATTATTATTTAGAGTCAATTGTGGAAACATCCATGGCCCCAACCAACATGGCCACTTGGAGAAATTTCTTAATGCAAATGAAAATATTACAGAGAAATTTACAAGATAGTTTCTCACAATTGATCATTGACAAATGACCCTCCATGAGTGGATAGATATTAGTGCAAGAAGATAGTACAAACCATTTTATTCAGTAAATAGTCTAAGGTTATAAGGTCCAATCATAAGTGCTCAGATACAGAATCAAGAGGGATAGAACAACAATGGGTTGGACATGGTGCTTCGTTGGAAAATTGGAGTGCCAATTAAGAGGACTGAGACACAAATAAATATCCTGGACTAATCGGGTGTTAAGACATGGATAAATGTAGTCACTAAGATAGAGGAGAATATGATATGTCACATCACTCTATGTCGAGAACTTATCATGGATGTCGGAATACCTAATACAAATGCATACTAATGCATACTAAAGAAAAATATTAAGAAACACACTTTTACCTAATGACACATTAGACCAAGTTTATCTTAACTAACTCCTAAGTGTCTAAATATTATAACATCCCCCCTTAAGAATAAATTGGGATAGGATTGAAGGATTTACAAAGGAGACATAATAGGAGAAGGAAGGAGACATTAGAGCATATACCCCCTTAATGGAAACTTCCTGAACTCCTAACATATATCAAAGTTTGGAAACTTCTCCTCTATAAGATACTTTGTGAAAATGTCTGCAACTTGATCATCTGTAGGGGAAAATATCACTTCAGTAAATCGATCATGAATGAGATTTCTAATAAAGTGAATTTGTAGCTCAATGTGTTTGATTTGTTGATGTTGAACTAGGTATTTGGAAATATTGATGACACTATGATTGTTTCACCAAAGCGTGGTTGAATGTTTCTAGTGGAATTCGAACTCTGAAAGGATCTGTCAAAGACACAAGGCTTCTTGACTTGTATTAATCGTTGCTTGGTACTCTTCTTCTCTTGAAGAAAGAGAAATTTCCTATTGTTTCTTACAGACCCAAGTGACAGGTCTTGAAACAAGGATGAAAACATAATCTGCAGTAGTCTTTCGATCATTAGGGTCACTGGCCCAATCTAAATCAGCGAAACTAACCAATATAAGAGTCCCCCATGAGTTGTAATGTATCCCAAACTGAACTGTATCCTGGAAATATCGAAGTATTATTTTAGTTGTGTTCTAGTGGCTTTCATGGGGTTTTTTCATATACCAAGAAACAAGACCAAAAACAAAGGAAATATCAAGATAGGTATGAGTCAATTATAAGAGTATACCAACTAACTAACAATACAAAGTGGCACCAACTTCGGGAGAAGTAGAAGTGGAAACAAGTTTGCCTCCAGACTGGAAGGGAGAAGGGGATGGTTTAGAATCTTCCATATGAAAGCAATGAAGAAGGTCACACACATACTTAGACTGGGAAAGAAAAATTCCTTCCTTGGTTTACAAAACTTGGAGGCTAAGGAAATAGCACAAACAACCTAAGTATGACATTTCAAATTTATTCTTAAGGTTGGTTTTCACATGGTTTAAAATATTTGGGTCACTACTAGTGAGGATAAGGTCATCAACATAAATAACAAGGATCATGATATGGCTTCCTACTTTGATGGTATATACATTAGGGTCATAATGAACTCTAGAAAAGTCGGTATCAAGAAGAAATTTGTCCATTTTGGAATACCAAGATTAAGGATTTTTCTTAAAACCATAAAGTGATTTCTTAAGGTGGAAAACAAGGATGGAGTCATTCTGGACATATCTAGGAGGTCGTTCCATGTATATTTATTCTTTCAAATACCCATTCAAGAAGCGACATTTAACATTAGGTATGGGAAATATAGCTAGGATGACAGGAGCTTCCTATTAGAGGTACCACAGAGTACCATTTTTTGCACTTAGATTGACCCATGAGTTCCTTATGACAGAAGGAAGAAGGATAGTTCGATATCCTTTGAGGGCATAACTAAAGATACAATAGGAGAGGAAAGGGTAAAAATGGGTTTGATCTCTGGGAAGGAGGGGGAAGGATGTGTGCAACCTGGATATGCACAGAGAGAGAACTAGAGAGAGATCGACATTGGAGAAGAAGTAAGGGGACTTTGTAACAACACAGTAACCAAAAGATCTTTAGCTATTAAATTTGTATCTAAGAAAATAGAAACCCAACCTAAGCTAAGAAGGTTGTGAGCTTGATGCTGGGACGTCATATGATAAACCTCAAAGAGGCCTGGGCTAGGTGGGTATAAGGAAAATATATACCAAGAGTAGAGTGAAGAAGAGTGACCTTCAAATATTACTGAGAACCTAAGAGAGATTCCCTAGTGGTATCATGGATTGGAAAGGGGGTGGACAGAATGATAAAAGTGAATGCATATGAGCCTACAGTTGGGTGGAAAGGAGAACACCCATAATCAGTTAGGCAACTATAAACTATAGTAGATAAGTATCTCTGTACCCTGTGTAATTGAACTATAATTTAAGGATGAACTACCCGTTATTTTATTCATGGATGTGTATGATGTTGATGAATGGATTGGTTGTGCCATTGCAAGTATGTGTATTTGAAGCAGTGTTGGAACAACACAAATAACTGCACCATGTGAATGCTTTCTATGATAGATATTATAGTATAATTGCGATGAACTTGACATTATATGCACGTTCCCATACTGTAAAATGTGTATTTTGGCATGTTTGTGCAATCAACAGAATAATATGGATTTAACATGTCTGTCTGTTAGATAGACTATTGTTGAATTATAATTTTTATGTTATGTAAATGGATAATTATGCATGCATGCGAAAGAAGAGATATTCTATTTATTTTGGTTTGGAACCTGTAGAAAAACATCTTGGGAGAGAATACTCTTGCTGATTTCAGAGCAAAGGTGAGAGCCCAAGAGGTCTGATAAAAACCCGAAGGAGCGATCTTAGAGAATCCCTGAGTTGTGAAGCCGAATCCAGGCTAGTAACCAAAGGATAGCTTTGGAAGAACCCTCGAAAAATGTTTAAGTCCCAAGTTTTAGACTGTTGTTTTGTGGAAACTTAGTATTTTTAGAAAATATGAATCACAATCATTGAAATGGAACTACGATTAGATATTGACCCTTAATTGGTGGGAATAGCATCAGAGTTAACAAATGAGAGGGTGTTAGAGGACCCCGAAGGAATATTTGGATCGTCGATCGAAACCATAGCAAGATCATATATGGGCCATCCATCACAAGATTATTGTTCGGAGTCATTTGTTGATCTAATTCTATGAGAGTGTGCCAGAAGAAGGTCTGACCAAAGATGGATGTAGACCTATGTGGACTGAATTTCCACCAGGGTAGGCTTATTACAGGTGAATCCCCCTGTGGATAAGTGGATTCCCTCTTGGTCTCTAGACCCCTAAGACCAAGACAGAAAGGGTGCTAGCATTGGTCACTGGCATCCTTTTAGATCTGATTAAGCTAATGTATGAAGAGGAAGAAGAAAATCGTACCTTTTTAATGGTGTTTTTCCTCACACAATTCAAGTTGAGCTTCGATTCTAATCTCCTTGATAAATCCTGTATAACAATCAAAGATACAAAAAACTTCATATTCTACTAATATTAGCTCAAAAACAGATCTATCTACCAGAGACAAGTTCATGTGGAACAAAAACAAACTTGAAAGAAATAGGCCAAGCATATATCTATAGTAATGATAACAAATGAAGAGTACTTACAAACCTTTGATGAAGGTGCAACAACTTCTTCCAACTCTCTTTGTTCAAACTTTACTCAAGTAATGCACACCAATCATTGTCCAATATCCTACCTTCTTATGAGATCATAAGTTAGGTATAATTCTTAATCTCCATATATCTTTTCACCATGAGAAGGCCTCCTTATATAGGCTTTGAGAGGCCCAACCACTTGAGAGATCCTTGAGATAAGTTGAGGATTCTTCTCCTTTAGTTGTGGATCTTTCCTAATATCATTCCTTGACCTCTGATTTGAATCCAACCACCTTCAAAGATTGAGGGGATTCTTCCCTAATTTATCTCAACAAACCAAAATTCGCTCAAGAAGGGTAGCGCTCCTCCAAAATGAGGCACAGAGTGTTGCAACGCTCCACCCAAGGAGGTCAGTGAGCGTTGGCGCTCCTTGACAGTGTATAGGGGAGTGATGCCTTCCAAAAATGACTTTTAAGTGGCTTGATCCATGGAAAAAGACTTGTACTCTTTGTCAACTGATTTCTCCTGTTCAAAACTAGTCTTTGAGGTGTCTTAAGTGTCCTTATGATGTCGTTAGAAATATGACATAGGCAAGATAACAATATGATGTTTGTGACACTTGTGACCAATATGCGACACTTGTGACATTTGTAATGATGACACTAGCCATCATTGCAATGAGTGATTTTGATGTGTAACAGATTGCCCCCCTAAGTGCGAAGTCAGAAGACGATGATGACTGAAGTACTTTGTAGACTTTTTTGAGCAAGGGTTTGGACTTAGAGAGGCTAGAAAAATCTGCACACAACCATCAAACAAATATTATGACAAGTTTCAAACCCAAGGAAGGCATACCTATACTTGAGTGATAAAGACATTTTAAGGTATGGCCGCCATAGAATACACTGCAGATCCATAATTATATTGACAAAAAGGTATAGCCACTGAAGATGCAATGTGGATCTATACTTCTATGACCTGAACTCATTGTAGCCATGAAGAATACATGGTGGATCTACGAGATGACAAGACATAGCCACAACCAATACAAAGTGGATCTATGTTACAGTATATGTGTCAATGTTCAAGGAAAATCTGCCGCAACCTGGGAAACATTCATATAAGAGTGATGACTCAACCCAGGGTCTTCATACCAATCTTGATGTAGTACAAATCTAACCATGTGAATATATGTCCTGATGTCGAACATGGCAGACACCACTTGATTACCGGTCAATGAGGTAAATTGTTAACAAGCACGAGGGAAATCACCATTGATGTCAATGATTCCCATGGTACTCTAGTACATTCCAAAAAATGTGAATGGATGGGTTGAATTCGAACATCTGTGGAATCACCCAATTAGGGGTTAATGATGTAAACCCACTTTTAGAAGTGAGGAGGCCTGCCATTGAGGCATGCAGGTCCCAAGGTACTAACTAGTTCCTAAGTCTAGGTCCTAGATAATGTGCTGAAGTCGAAAGGAATAGACTCGATGAAGGAGGGCCTTGATGTATCCCCCATCAATGACACGAAACTGACACAAAGAAGTAATTGGTGGATAAAATGAACATGGACTGACATAGGTATTGAAACATGAATTTGTGATGGTTGACTCTTAAGGAAGATACTTCCCTTGAACACTGAGGCATAACAGCGGAAACTTGACATGGACAAAAACTTGATAATGCAGTGGATATTGTGACTTTCGTCGGGTGACCCAAAGGAGTGAAGAAACACAAAGGATTGGTTTAGTGCATAGGTTTAGCAGATTGAAATGCATGCAAAGATAAAATGTCATGTTCAAGGGTGACTGTAAGGATTACTAGTAATGTTCTCAAAAACTTATTGGCTTGCTTCTTTCAATTTTTCCCACATCCAGATAGAGAAGTACCTCTTTTTGGTTTAACGAGCTTGGGGAGGGTAACACATGCTTGATATAAATCACCTTCGGTAAGTTCCTCTTCCTTTGTTTAACGAATTGGAAGAAGTAAGGGTTTGGTCCCATATGGGCCCTTCAATGTATGATTGTTTAACGAGTCCAGAGAAGGTAAACTCAGTTGTTTTTCATAATTATAGAGTCTGAAAATGACTTAAAGATGACTCCAATGTGGTCCTGTTTCGTAATATTAGTCTAGCGAGGCCGAAAAAGAGATAAATTATCACTCAAATGATGCCCTTTCAAACCTTTTAACGAGTGGGAAAGGAAGCAAGATCACTCGACAATATTTTCATGTTTAGAGAGTCTGAAAAGAGCTTAAATATGTCTCCAAGGGGTTCCTTTTTTCATGCATCCATGCACGTCCGAAAAAGATATAAAAGTTTACCTGACACGTTCTTATGTGTTTAAGCTTGAGAACAAACGAAGAATATGCTCATGGATGTGAAAAAATGAAAAACGAACAAAACCGCTCCAAACACCTACAAATAATGTCAAAACTGCAGTCCAGGGGATTAATAAGGCCTCCAAATATTTCTTAAAAACCCAAAAATAACTATAGCTTATGTAAAAATGAAATGTATAATAGTAAAAAGGGGTAAAAATGTCATTTACCATTTCATTTGTGCAAATATTTGTAGCAGTGGAGAATTTGTTCTTTGGAGGTGAATCTTTTATTGTTCGGTTCCAGAGCTATGGTCAATTATTTTCCTCGCCGTTTGGACTAGGTTGGTTCTCTTCTTCCTTTCTTTCATTTGCACGGTTCAAATTTTGTCTTAAGGCAATAATTAAAAGCAAAAATTGATGCCCTGGGTTGGCCCAAGCACCCAAAACGACTTAACGCCCCTCTAAGATGAGCGGGGAAGTTCTTCACATTTTGGAAAGTGCCCCTACAAGCTAGGGAAGGGCGTGCCAACTCTCTGGTGTAGTGGTGTAGAGGGCGCTTCCCAAAACAAAAGGAAAATGCTCAAATATTGTCAGCGCCCTCTCAAAACGTGGAGGGGAGCGTTGGCAATTATTTAGAGCACTCTGGTGGCTACATTGAGGGTGCATTGGCACCTTTATGTGCATGTAAAGGGGGCATTGGCCTCTTAAAGAGAAAAACAATATTTTTTAAAGTTTTCTAATTGCCCAAAATTTGACGAAAACGCGATTTAATGAATTTTTGTTGTTGATAATTGCAGGTGATTTCGACAATAGTCATGCTTGAGTGGAAATAAAGAGAGCACGAGCTCTATGATGTGGCTGCCTTAAAAATTCCCTGATCGAGAGCCGCATCGAGGAATTATGGTCTCCTCAAGTTCTTCAAAATGAAAAAAATGAAGAAAGAGATTCTTCTTCTTGAATATATGATCAGGCTATGGAACGTTGCAGAAGAAAGGTTCCGAATTGGAACACAACTTCTTACCATCAAGTTGGAAGATGTATACTTCATAACTGGTCTCTCGAAAAGAGGGGTTCCCATAGTTTTGTCTGGATAGAGGGCACTTCCTGCACTCGTGGATGAGTACCTGGAAAACCATTGTGTCCTAGGAGCGAGACTAGTGGGAGGCAGAATCACAATTAAAGATATCAGGGACCTGTCTCTTCGATCTATCCTATTTTCCATTACGAGTGTAGCGGGAAGTACCAACTCACACTTAGTTTCAATATCAAAGGTGGCCTATGGTTTACAGTGTCTAGAGCCAACACTGTTCAACTGGAGTGCAGGGTTCCTTCATAATGTGAAAGAACAAATTACGAGATGCAAAGCAGGGCAGCAGAAGTAGTTCGGATATGGTTCATTCTTGTTTTCGTTCTTCTTAGAATGAATTCCTTATATGCAACCTCAAATTACATTAGCAGTACCACCAGTGGGAGAACCACGTATGGAGTGGTGGACTAGCTTGTCTCCGAGACTAGGCTCAGATTCAGAGTTCAAATTCACTGATGATTTCTTCGCTTGGCTGAGACTCCAATTGATAGTGATAGAAGACTTTTCATATGCCAGAGTGGATTTCCGGGGAAGCATGGACTTGGTTATTCCATTAGGAGAGGATTGGGATGTGTCAGGTGAGAAACCAAAAATGATCTTGTCAAGTGTTTTTTGATTTTAAAAGCATTATATTATTTTTTTGGGTACATAGAAGAGTCTTTAATAGACGTACCATTTCATCATGTAGATAGGGGAGCAACACATCTAGCATATATGTTGGCATTGGGGCATCACGTAGATGCTCAGATTGTAGTAGATCAAGGGGTAGCAACATGAGGTCTCCAGGAAGTTGAAATAAACCTCCAAGGCCTTACAACAGGTATCGCTCCTCTTAGGAGGCGGGAATTTCCACTACATCTACATAGACACACTGTGGGAGTGTCTGAGAGTCTTAACTCTCTACTGAGGTGAGTAGCCCGTGCAGTGATATGTTACTTGGAGCATAATGTAATGCAGGAAGATTAGAGGTCTTTCTAGTGATTGTATAGTCTGTGTGACGATGTTTATGGGTTTGAGGACCCACATTTTGCCTATCTATGTACCATTTTGATGTAATCAAACATTTTCAATTATGTCGTATATATATACATTTCTGAGTTTTTACAGTGCCAAATGATTTTCAAATAATGATTTCTTTGATGTGACGCATTTTAATTTACATGATATATGGTTTGATTTATTTCCTTTATGAAAAATTCATCTATGTGTGAGATACCTATCCATGATGTAATTAGCTAACGAATCCGAAATCATGTTGAGTTATCTTGGTATGTGTCTATATTCGATAAAATCAAACATTCTTTCAAGACAATGAACTCGTAGATGGAGACATAGTAGGATGGGATTGCGAATAACATAGACTCAATTGAGTTGACATACTACAAGTTGAGAGTCCAATTTGATGATCATATGAGAAACACCTAGGGAAGAGGCTTTGGTTAAAAGTCCGATGACAACATGATATTCTTCCATGTTATTAGTTGTCGACCCTAAGAAAATACCTCTTGAACTCACCAACTCGTCAACATGGTAAATGACCCAAGTTGCATAAGCAATGTTCTGAGTATGTCGACTAGCGCCATCCGAAAACCCGACAAAGATAGGAAAGGAAGATTTCATCTGCGCACGCAAACACAAGACGCAGTATAAGTGGCTAAGGAAAAAATCATGCACACAAGATAAAAAAGACACACCAAAATAAAAATACAATAGTGTACAAAGCACGTATGCTAGATGTCCTAGGCATAGTACTTCTTAAGGTAAAGCCCGTTCCGGGGCTCACCCAGGGAAATTCTATCGTAATCAAATAACTCATAGGCACCTCTATGTAGAACATGTTTCACGATGTAAGGACCATGCCATAGAGGTTATATCTTCCCTATCCCTAACTTGTCATGAGCCTGGTCATAAACGAGGACTAGGTCTCCTTCTTCAAAAGTGAGAGGATGGATGGACTTGTCATATTGATGTTTGATTCACTTTTGATATTTCTCATTGACGAGAGAAACATCACGACATGTTTCATCAAGCCTAGTCAAATGTAAGAAACTTTCTTCTTCAACAAAAGTGTGGGGCAGGAGTTCTACTTTGAGTTTTAGTGAAGGAATTTCACACTCAATTGGTAAAACAACTTCAATGCCATATACTAGCTGGAAGGGAG
Organism: Picea engelmannii; assembly: GCA_009831015.1. Classification (NCBI taxonomy): domain Eukaryota; kingdom Viridiplantae; phylum Streptophyta; class Pinopsida; order Pinales; family Pinaceae; genus Picea; species Picea engelmannii. Next base: position 438,548 of record ML779304.1, on the reverse strand, counting down.
TGAATCCAGTAGCAGTTTTTACTAAGGTCTGATAAGCCCAGAGAGAGGAGAAGAGTTGTAAATGCCAAGATGTATTGTTTTCCCCAACCATCCATTGGATCATAGTTTTTAGGACCTTGTTGATAGATTCAACTTGTCCATTAGCTTGAGGATAATATGGGGATGAGTTCTCATGGTGAAAACCCAACTTGGTATGAAACTCACTCATCATCTGGTTTTTAAAATGTGAACCATGATCAGTGAAAATGGCTTGTGGAACACCAAAGTGAGTGATGATGTGATTGAAAAAGAAAAGGGTTGTATTATGACCATCATTCAGAAAGGTAGGCATAGCCTCAGCCCATTTTGTAAAGTAATCGATGATGACGATTATATAACCATTCCCCCAGAATGAGGTAGGCTTACATTGCATGAAATCAATGCCCCATTTGGCAAAGGGGCCGATGGAAATAATGGGGTGCAACAGAGCAGGGTGGGTGCGTGACTTGTTTTGAAAAACTTGGCAAGGTGGGCACTTTTTGACAGCCTCAATACAATCTTTAAAGATGGAGGGCCAAAAGTAACTGACAGATAAAATTTTCTGGGCTGTAGCCATCCCAGAAAGGTGATCGCCACAGGTTGCAAGGTGACAGTCATTGGGAACGCGTTCAACCTCTTCATGAGTTAGACATCATCGCAAGATAGTGTCAATGCCACAAGGATATAAAGTGTTGCCGATAATAAGGTAACAATGAGAATGGTGGTGAATACGACAACGTTCTTCACGAGAGATATCAGGATGAAAATGTTGGGTCTGGAGATAGAGGATGATGTCTCCATACCAAGGATCAGAAACGCTAATGAGGAATAGAGATTCACCAAGAAGAGAATATCTAGGCTCAGTGTCTTCATCAGCATGGGGAAAATTGCAAATGAGTTCTGCAAACACCAAGGACTTTTTAATTTGGACTTAGCAAATTCAAGATTGAATTCTTGAAGGATGACGATCCATTTAGAGTATTTTCCCTTTTAGCACCTGACGTGTCAGAATGTGATACATGGGTTTGGAGTCCGCAATAACTGTGGTGGTTCATAGAAAAATGTAGTGACAAAATATCTGGACAACGATGACGGCTACCAGAGCCAACTTCTCAACATGTGAATAATGGAGATTGGGTCCAGATAGATTCTTGCTCAAATAATAAATCACATGTTCTTTACCAAATGAATCCTCATGAATGAATACCATGGAAATAGTGGAAGTAGAGGTTTCTAAGTAAAGGATAAAATCCTTTATATAGTCTGGAGGATGAAACAAAGGAGTGTGGGTCAGTGCATGATTAAGATCATCAAACGATCATTGAGAAGTGTCATCCCAGATGAAAGGGGCGTCTTTCTACAACAATTGCATAAATCCTTTAGTGATCTCAGCGTAGTTACAAATAAAATGGTGAAGAAAGTTTGCTTTCCCCTGCAAACTTTGGATTTGTCGCAAGTTATTAGGTGGGGTTAAAGCTAGAATAGATTGAGTCTTTAAGGGATCCACCCAAATCCCGTCCTTGGAGACAACAAATTAGAGAAGTCGGCCTGATTTGACAAAACAAATACACTTATGTGGGTTCAAACAAATGCGGTAGAACCGACATTGAAGAAAAGTATCCCGTAGATGACCGAAATGGTCAGATCGATTAGATGAGTGGGTCGGGAAGTCGTCGAGGTAAGTTTCCACAATATGTTTGATATCGTGGAAAGCATAGGACATGGCTCCCTGGAATGTAGCACCAACATTTTTAAGGCCAAATGGTAGCTTCTGATAGGCAAAAGTTCCCCACGGGAAGATGAAGGTTGTCTTATGTTGATCAGCAGGTAAGATGTCAATCTGGTTATACCCTAAGAAACCATCCATAAAAGAGAAAATTACGCTACCAGCGCAATTATCAATAACCTTGTCGATGAAGGGTGTGGGGTAGTTTTCTTTCGGACAAGCCTTGTTAAGATCCCTGTAATCAACATAGATGTGAATGGTCCCATGTTTCTTAGTAACTAGAATGATGTTGGAAACCCATTCCATCAAGGGGATAGGATAAATGAAGCCAGATTTCAATAAATTTTCAACCTCTGCCTTAATGGCCACGGTCTTCTTAGGATGGACCGGGTGGAGTTTCTGTCGAACAGGCTTAATATCTGGGTAGGTTTTAATCTCATGCACAAAAATCTATGGATCAATCCCTTGCATCTCTTCATATCTATAAGAGAAGACATCACAAAATTATTTAAACAAAGAAGTATAAGAGACCACTTCCTTGGCCCAACAATTAGCACCAAGGTTAATGTTTTCCATGACACCTTCCTTGATCAAAATATCAATAACGATCATAGATGAAATGTTGCCCAAATTCCCCTCAGAATGAGTATCTTGTGTGAGGATGGGAGATTGCAGAAAATCGACAACATTAGGAGGGAAGAAAGAAAGTATGTCTTCTTGAATTTCTTCGAGAGGTGGAATAAAAGAGGATCGATGATGGCTATCATCCCAAGGTACATCGTCGATGCTAAGTATTTCCATTATAGATTCATCGGAAGAAAAAAATTGGGAAATGTAGTTGAACGCAGACGAAAAGGAACTTAACCACGATGGCATCGAATAAGTGTTGTGTTCCAAGAGAAGTTGGTCATACGAGGAGGGATAAGCAGATTGGATGGCAACGTATGAGGTTTCGGCTGGACTAAGTGACATGCTGTCACCTAGTGCATCAAATTCCAACATACTAGGTACAACCCAAGGGTCAAGTGATTCCAAGGATTGGTAAACCGTAGTTGAAATCATATTGATGGTGGCAATATGATGTGTAGTGGGTGGAAGTGGTGTAGGGAAGGTACCCATAAGGTTGGAGTCTTTCAACAAGCCAACACCAATTCTTTCATACATGATCTTGTGATCTCCCAAAAAGGGAATATTGTTGTTAGCAGGAGTGCGAGCATTAGGTGTACAGTAATCTAACTGATCGATGGTGACGATTTTACCTTGATGAGGAAATTACACACATCAAAACATTGAAGAAGCCATGATAGTCATGGCATAGAACCAACTTCTTCAAAGTAAAAGGTTGTAATCGATGGGTGCATCGACCACCTCGACATCAACAGTTTTTCCGCCTAACTGGATGGCTAAGGACTGTAATAGTCCATGAGGGTGAAAAACTCACCCATCAAATGCTCATAACATAGTGGGGGATTGATTAAGTGCAGGGGATTTCATCCCTTTCCAACAGGATAAAGACATGACACAAGTAGAATCTCCCTCATCTAATTTAGTGCGATGGATGTGTTGATTATGAACCACAACATCAATATGAAATGCGAGTTGGTGAGAGATTCATGATTTGAAATTGTCCAGATTAAACATGATGTTATTAGACGAATCGAGATCAAAAGCACTGATGGCAGCCAAGAGTGTTCTACGTTGACTGGGACAGTGTTATGGAACTTTTAGAGCAGACATAGCACACGGGGCTTGAGCCAAATCTTCAACGATGTTGTAATTTTGGGTAGCTCGTGAACTAGGATTGAAAGTAGATTTATGGATGGTAATCTTGGGAGGGAATAAGATAGAATCATAAGAAGGCTTCTCGATTTGTAGTGATCCATATGAAGAACTAATGAAAGGAGAACTAACGGTCGGAGGAGAAGGATCCGGTGATGAACCGTTGCAAACTTTTTCTTTATCGGGTTTAACTTGAGTGTTGTAAGTCGTAGAGCGAGTTGTTAAATCAATGCCACTAAAAATAAAAATGTGAACATTTGTGGAGGCTACATCATGAGAAGGGTGGCTGGTACTGCCCCTGAAAGAGGGGGTTTGAGCAACCATTGACTATTGATGAGGAAAAGGCTGTGTAAGCACGGCGGGTTGGGAATTTCAATTTAAAAGTTTTTCCACTTCATCACGATGTGGACAGTCTCGGGTGTAGTGATCATCACCACAAATGAGACGAGGGAAATTTGGTTTCTGCTTTGGTTGATTTTCGTTAACATGTGGTGGGTTTTGAGCTTTAGGTTGTTCATTATTATTATTATTATTATTTTCTTTTCCTTTTTATTACCTCCATTTTTCTGTGAAGGGGTAGACTCAACTGCATTCACCTCAGAGATTTGGGTATGAGAGGAGGTAGAGGGTGCAATTGAACTATCAATAGACGTGTAAGTAGATCGAGGTGCAACTCCAGTCAACTGGGATGTAGATTGAGTCTTGATGGAACCAATAACACCATCCACATGTGATGAGGATGAAGGTTTGGATGGATTATTAGTGGCACGGGTAGCATTGGGAATCAACTCATATAAAGTACAAGACTGGGAATAAACCAAATCTAAGTACTAGGCTCAGGCAATGGCTTCTTCTTCGGTAACTACACCACCCATAGAGACATCATGAGAAATCGGGGGTAAAAGTGATTTGGTAAACCATCTTGCCAATAATTAGTCAGGAATGACCTCTTTGATCAACCTTCGTCATCGTCTCCACTCATGAATATGGTCAGAGATGTGCATGGAGTTAGTTTGACGAAGAGAATTCAAGAGTTTAGTACCCGTCTCGTATTGAATGGGTAGTTGAAAGTGTGTGAGGAAGGACATGGAAAGGGAGTTGAAGTCTTGGAAAGAACCACGCGGTAGTTCTATATACCACTTGGTTACTGAGCCCATAAGTGTTCGATGGAAAAGACGTAAATGTATGGAGTCGTCCATTAAGGAGTTTGATGAACACCACAAATGGAAAGTCATTACATGATTATTTGGGTCTTCTCTAGCTTTTCCATCAAATTTTAGAATATCAGAAGGTAGTTTAGCTAGAATCACTGGCCAGAAAGGGTAATGCAATATAGGATCATTGGTTAACCGAGAAAAGTCTTGGAGATCTAGAGTAGCAAGAAACGATAGTTGTTGGTTAACCTATGGGTGATACTGGTGTGGCATAGGGACACTAGTAGGACTGTACACTGGGTTAGGTGGATAATTGTAACTAGTGGGTCCTCCTACATAGGGTTGTTGCTGACCAGAATACACAGAATTCTAGGGGGTTTGAGAAACATGTGCGAGCGAAGGATAACCGAATGGGTTTTGAGGATTATAAGTTGGATTTGGTGTTTTCCCATAGGGGGGGTAAACACTTTGTCCATAAGGAGGATATATATTAGTTCCTTGAGAAAGAGGAGGTTGTTGTAGACCTTGAGGATTATGTCTGCCAGAGAACTGTGGGTTTCCCGAGAAAGGGATGTTCCACGGATTGGGCGTTGTAGACATGTTCTATCCATAAGGTTGATGATGGGTTCCATCTTGAGACTTCCCTCCAAATTGAGGTTTTCCTCTGAAAGGAGGTAACCCCCAACATGAGGTTGTTTCCCCCCAAAGGGAGGTTTCCCTCCGAACGAAGGTTGCCCTCCGAAGGGAGGTTTCCCCCGAAACGAAGGTTTCCCTCTAAAAGGAGGTTGTCATCCAAAAGAAGGTTACCCCACAGCATGAGGTGGAGTTACTGGAATTCAGGAACCAAACGTAACCGACTGAACGATTCCTCTTAATGGATTAGAGCCACCAAGACCAGTCCCTCCGGGTTGTTGTATAGGTATAGAACTTCTGGGTATAACTTGGGTAGTATTGAAAATGAAAGAATTCAATGCTTTGTACCCAAGGGGAAGTGACGAAGAAGGCCTAGATGATAGTGGTGTACCAATGGGATCTTTGCTAACCACCACTTTACTGGTGCAAATAGTCGGAACATGAGGGACCATCGTTGCATGGGCCATATTGAGAGAAATAGTGGAACTTGGACCAAAAGAATGCATGTTCAAACCAATGGATGGTGTGGTTGAAATAATGGTTGTACCAGTAAAGTGATCTAAAGGTATAGTGTAAGTAACAGATGTTTCAGGAATTTGAGATACAACAGGTATATCTGCACCTATTCCTAGGTTGTAAAGATCTTGCACTATGCGAGGTGTGCTTCGAAATACGTCAATAGTCCAAAGGGGGTATTTTACTTGAGGGCCCGAATGAGACCCAGTCAGAATGTCATAAGGATCAATAACAACAAGTTCTCCAGCTGAATTAAGCTGGAGAAAACACCTCTCATATCCTACAGGAATGCAGAAAGCCTCTAGAGAATTTGAAACAATTTGTAAATTTTCTAAAGAGGTGGAAACTTCCTCCTATGAGGTTATAATGTTATGAACCTCGCTCTATTGAGGAGAGCCCTCTGTAGAATGAGGGGTTAAAGGGGTAGAATCTTCCATATTTTCTGGGGGAAGTCCCTGTAACCCTCCATGAATGATGTGGAGGGTCGATGTTGGTGGAGAAAATTCGACGGAAAAAATCTATGGCCAACTAACGAAAAAGAAACAACATGCACTAATCAAATTTAGGAATCAAACCAAGCAAACAAGACCTTCTCTCGAAGACCATACTAGTTTGTGATGAAATCCAACATCATGTGATCAAGTCAAGAAGGGGATAGGATATGATGGAATAGTTATGATGGTGACCTTCTTAACGAACTTGTGCCTTGGCGAAAGCTTCCACTCAGTAATTATCGATTTACCCTCCAAGGAGCCCAAGTGAGTTTGACCACCATCTGTTCCAGGTACAACAAAGACTTCCCTTCACTATCACCTTGTGTAAGTGCCTAAATATTATGGCTACCAAGGACACCAACTCATAGTCAGCCCCTGGGCGGGTACATTCTATAGTCCAGTCTGAACATATGACCAGGATAACAAGTCCGAAATCCTTCAAGAGAACTGAGGAAAAGTGGACCGGTAGAACTCCAGAGGACCCTAAATGGATTTAGAGTTCGCGAAGCACCGAGACCAAATGAAACCAGCTGAACCTCAAGAATAACCCTCAATATACGATCCTACCAGTACAAACAGTTGAACCACAGAGAGATAATCTTTGTAACTCTCCCGAATGTGACCTCGTGCGTAACCCCTGTGTGAGAGGGGGATCCCAGAAAGCCTATACGACAATTGGATTTTTCTCTCCCAATTGCAAGATGCCAATGTTTGTTTTGAATACTTTGGAGAGTTGTACTCACGGCCTAATCCAAAGTGCTAATCCTAGTCTAATGTTGGTGGAAGATTATAAAAAACAAAATGTTCTAGATAATTTTTAATTAGCATTAATTTTGCAGCTGTTCTTTACTCAAGGGTGTATGAAAGTGAAACTGATGGTGTTATGACTCAATTCCCCAAAAAATGCATAAAATATGATAAGCAGTATTTTCTTTCAATGAATGCCTATTTAAGGGAAGGATAAAGAGGTTGTTTTCACTGTCAAATGCTAAGATGGAATATCCTCAATGAATTTGTTTCTAAATCAAATTAAATGTAATGCTAAAATCTCATAGAATTCCTTTATAATATCCAAAAACAATCATAAAAATGTATCCTTTTGCTTTATGTGTGAATGATAATCAATTTGATGTAAATCTTCCTATGTCATTCAGACGTTAAGATCAACAATATTCAGATAATCAGAAGAAAGTTTCACACAAACAAAAAAACACTCTCGTTGTGATTAAACAAAAAATACAAAGATAACAAGATTTGCGAAAAGAAAAATCAAAAACTCAAAAAGAAAGAAAAATGATTGGACAATATGACCTCAAAGATCAAATGGAATGGTGCACAGATATTTGAATTTCCTTACAAAAGTTTCTACTCAGTCAGATATATGAGAAGGAAACAGTAAGTTGACTCTAAATCGTCAAAGACAAAGAGTGACTTCAAGGTAAGGAAGAAAAATGTCAAAATTCCAAACAAAAAGAGATCAATTCTTAGAAAGCAGAGTGTTGAAGGCCAAGATAAAGATAAAATGAGATGATAAGACTCTGAGCAAGTGCCAAAATAAAAAAATGAACCTCAGAGAATGAAACCTTAGAGGATTTTTCATAGAAAAGGGGTATCTCTCTAGTGTAAAGGGCACCAGAGCATTCCAATGCTCTTTGTAATCCTAGTATGGAGTGCCAATGCTTTGGTAGCAAGGGCAGGGGAGTGCTAGCCTCTAAAAATTCAGAAAAATGCCCAGAAACTCAAAAAATCAAGTAAACTCAGTCAATCAAATTGAGTGTGATGAAATCAAGAGCCAATCAACTAGATCTAAGAATCAAAGAGATAGCATGGAGAAGGTGAAAAAGTGGGAAAAAGGCCAAAACAAGACCTAGGAAAGGCATAAAAAATCAGAGCTCTCCCCAGTGGAGTTGCCAATTTCTGTTACAGGTGAATCCCCTTGTGGACAAGTGGATTCCCTCTTGGTCTCTAGACCCCTAAGACCAAGACAGAAAGGGTGCTATAATTGGTCACTGACATCCTTTTAGTTCTAATTAAGCTAATGTATGAAGAGGAAGAAGAAAAGCGTACCTTTTTAATGGCGTTTGTCCTCACACAGTCCAAGTTGAGCTTCGATTCTAAGCTCCTCGATAATTCCTGTAGAACAATCAAAGATACAACAAACTTCCTATTCTACTAAGATTAGCTCAAAAATAGATCTATCTACTAGCGACAAGTTCATGTGGAACAAAAACAAACTTGAAAGAAACAGGCCAAACATATATGTATAGTAATGAGAACAAATGAAGAGTACTTACAGAACTTTGATGAAGGTGCAACATCTTCTTCCAGCTCTCTTTGTCCAATATTTTCTCAAGTAATCCACATTGATCATTCTCTAATCTCGTACCTTCTTATGAGATCATAAGTTAGGTATAATTCTCAATCTCCATATATATTTTCACCATGAGAAGGTCTCCTTATATAGGCTTTTAGAGGCCCAACCACTTTAGAGATCCTTGGGATAAGTTGAGAATTCTTCTCCTTCAGTTGTGGATCTTACCTAAGATCATGCCTTGACCTTTGATTTGAATCCAACCACCTTCAGAGATTGAGGGGATTCTTCCCTAATTTATGTCAACAAACCAAAATTCTCTCAAGAAGGGTAGCGCTCCTCCAAAATGGTGCACAAAGCATTGCAACGTTCCCCCCAAGGAGGTTAGGGAGCGTTGATTCTCCTTGACATTGTATAGGGGAGTATTGCCTTCCAAAAATGACTTTTAAGTGGCTTGCTCCATGGAAAAAGACTTGTACTCTTTGTCAAATGATTTCTCCTCTTCTAAACTAGTCTTTGAGGTGTCTTAATTGTCCATATGATGTCATTAGAAAGATGACATATGCAAGATAACAGTATGATGTTTGTGACACTTGCGACACTTGTGACCAATATGTGACACTTGCGACATTTGTAATGACGACACTAGCCATCATTGCAATGAGTGATTTTGATGTGTAACAAGGCTAGGCTAGTGCCTTGCCAAGACCAAGGTGTCACCATGTCAATTAGAACAAACATTGAAACTTCACATGGGTTCCACGTGGCAGTAATAGAAGTGTTCCCTATGCAAGCCCAAGATTTTTGGAAGGTCATACCTTTTGTCCCAAAGATCGTATTTGAGTGAAATTATCGTGATTGGAAAGATCTTGATGAGAAGAATAGGATGGAGTTGTAATAGAGAATATTTAAGGTTGATATAAGACGAGAAAATTTAATACCCCATTCCTTAAAAGTTTCTTAAGGGGTTAGGTGTGTTACAAAGTGGTATCAGAGCAAGTTACAACACTAGGCTTGGATGGGCCAGAGATCAGTCCTAGGACTGGGATATCAAAATTTAGGTGAGCCTATTGAAAGGTGTTTTTACCTTTAAAGGATTTTTTATTATCTGCATTAACTTCCTGAGGAGAAGGACTAGAAAATGAAATTGTAACTTGAAAACCCTGGCTGGATTTCAACAAGGGGAAATTATATTTTCCCTCTGTCAAAATGATGACTACTCTTACAGGGGCAGGAATATGTTGATAGGCACTATTGGTAAAACTTGAATGTAAATGGCAGTGGTGGCATAAATTCTATTATGAAGTTGTTTGAGTCTAGACAAGGGGTATGAGATGGATTGTTTTGTTAAGTATAATAATGTCTATCTGCTAGGGTAGATAGAGTATCTTGTAATTAATATGGTTGATTATATAAGGGTTAATACCCTTATGGAAAATTCCTTCTGCTTAAAGGAAATTTGTATGGATTGATAGAATTCGTAGCAGTAATAAGTACTGATTTAATAAAAGATTAAACCATGTATATGTGTATGATCCCTCATGATCAAAGGACGGATTGAAAATGGGTAAGGTCGGTTTATTTAACCTATAGTGAATGAAAATGTGTTGGAAAAGTAGGATCACGGAGCAATAAAATAAAAAAAATGAAGAAATAAAACACAGAAGATACATAATACAATAGAGACATAGATATACGTGGTTCACCCAGTGTGGGCTACGTTCACCAAAGAAATTTCTTGGTCCTTCCTTATTATTATCCAACACAATGAAGGGATACAACCTACAACACACCCAATGTATCTTCTTGTTCTTTCTTTCAAAGTATCCTCTCTTAGAAAGAAATATTTGCGATAATCTACAACCACAATACAATTCCCTCATAAAAGAAGGTTTCCTTCTAGGGAATAAATCCCCAAAATAACTTCTACCATCATATCTGTGACCTTATATGAATGATCCATATTAACTATGAAATTACATTTTTTTCCAAAATTTCTCTTCGGGGGCATTTCCCCCGAATCCCCCATGAAGGGGGGCTACAAAAATTGTCATCCCTGCCCCCTAAATCCCCCTGTTGACAATAGTGGGGGGGAAATCCCCCCCACACCCACACGTTAGGGAATGGGGTCCAATCACGACTGAAATAAACCTCTGAATCAAGAATATAATCAAGTTCCACAACCAACAAAAAGGTTGTTAGAGAATAACCTAGTTAAGAAATTAAAAACGAGTCCTTTGGATTGTTGCTATACGTCCTCAGAGAGGTAAAGAGGTATGAACACATGAGAAATTTTATGATGCTCATGAGTATAATAATATAATGTATATACATATTAATTGAAGGATGAGTCTATGCATGTGAATACAAATGGCAGGCAACTGGAATACATCTACGTTGTAAGCATGGGTAAAGTGCTTGGGGTACGAGGATATGTCAAAATGCATATGACAAAGATTGAACATGCACATAAAATGCATATAGGATTATTATAGTTCATTATTGGATGTAAAATATGGTTATTTCATGGATCATATGGTTAAATGAATTGTTGATTATGTATGTAGTAAAGGAAGTGATGAGACATTTCTAGATGACCAATGGGTCAGGCTGGCATCCAAAGGCGGATGGAAGCCATAGGAATATGGCTTGGTGTGCTCAATTTGTAGTGAGAGGGAATATGGAAAAATGATTCCCTTGATAAAAAGGTATGTTGAACAAGAATGGTTTGAGGCATGAAGAGAAGATTGATTAGTTGTCTTGTTTCCTGGAGCACTGTTGAAATTGCTAATATTGTATTTCTAGATAGTTTCATACTTTTATAGTGTTTTAGGAAAGAGTGTTGTCTTGCTGGATGTTGTCATATGGAAAGGGAAACATAGTTATGAATATGTCTGTGAGAATTTCCATGTGAATATCATGTGGATGACTATAATTTCTCTTTAAATACGACTAATACTAATATTAGATAAACATGAAAGAACAATATAAAAATGTTCAAGCAATGCAAGCAATGCACATTCATAATACATACATAGATATACTGATATGATTGAAAGCATGACATGACTGCCTAACTAAGAGGGAAGTCAGGAAAATAGTATGTTTTCTTGGACTGAATAATGACATGGCTATATGGCCAAACCTATTATGAAGGGTCTGAGTATTTTGTTAAAATGATAACTTGGGGAAGTAGGAAATTCCTTAGAAAGAGCTAATATGAAATGTTAAGAGAGAAAAGATCAAAAGTGACCCTTTTGTTGGCCATTATCTTGTAAAGAGGACAATATAATTATGATTTTATTGATGAGATTGGTTGCGTAAGTGATTGTAGAGTCTCATGAAAACTAGATAATGTTAAATCAATATGAATGAATGAGGTAAAAAGGTACGAGTGATGCACCTACATATATGTAAATATACATAATACATGCTTAAAAGTATGATATGAATGTTTGAATAAGTGAAACGTGAGGAAATATTTGTAATTTCCATATCTAACTAATGTCATGGATGCAAGGATGACCCTATGTTGGAAGGGTCTGACTTGTCTCGATGAAATAGTAGCTTGAGGGGGATGTGTTCCTTTCCTCAAGAAAAAAATGTATAAATTGATGAGAGAGCAAAGGAGCAGAGAGTTTTTGATTTCATGATAAAATGAAACATGATTGTGCTTTTAGATGCTTCATATAAATGATTGTGAAAAATCATGAACTAATTAATTTCCAATAGACAAGGGAATGAAACAATAAAGTGTTCCTATGGTGGACACACACACTACATGATAAGGCATGTGATTAAAGAACAATGTGAATGAAAATTAATGGAATAAATATACTTGTGTGAATGCACAATATGAATGCATAATAAATATGCGTGTTGATGAATCCTCATGGAATATGAGGTAATAATCTGAAAGGACAAAGATGAGACTGACTTGAGGTTGAGGTCATCTCATAGAGTGATAGATATGAAATAAGAAAGTTGCATGATGAGACAGTTCCATGTGGAGGAACTATGTGAGGACTCTATCAAGATAACAAAATCATAATATTAATGAATGATGGAAAAATAGATAATAGACTGTAAAGTATATTTGTACAAGAATCTTGGATTACATTTTAAATTATAATGCATGTAAAGGAGACATGCAAACAAACGATACCAATCTGATTTCTGGTTGGGAAATGTGCAGAGGGAACTGGATCATAATTATCTTATGATTGAGCCTTGATGTTGTGGCATGATGATTTACCTGAGAAATTCAAGATGAAACTTGACGAAAACTACTCAAGGAATAGAGCAGGAAAATCCCAAAAGGGATAAATTATAGAAGCAAATAAGGAGAAAAAGGAGGAATACTTTTCTCATTTTAAAACTATGAATAATAAGACATAGTTGTATTCTTAAAAAGGACTATTGTGAAAATAAGTATAGATAGTAACTGAAAGATACAATATTGAATGTGTTTAAATGAATGAGTGTGGTTAAGCTATAGTGTGTGAAGGAAACAAGGCTATGGTTAAGATATAGTGTGTGGTTAAGCTAGGCTGAAAGTTCACTGATGGGAGAATCCCTTGACTCCTTCCTTGTTGTCTATTATGTTTCTCTGGGATGAGAAATTGATATGTTGATGAATGTAGATATTTTGGCATGAGGATGTTGAGAGCTGCAACTGAAATTTGATTATGGTTGCACTCATGAAAACATTCCATGGAAAATGCGATGGAGTGCATATAGATATACTAAGGCATATATGAAAATGTTTTACTGACATAAATGATATGATACATGCATTTTATTTTACATGAAAACTAATGTAAAATGTGAATGTGGTGATGTATGCCACATGTAGAAACGATTGGAATTGTTAGGGAAGGAAAACTACCAATAGTGAACAACCTCAGATAGAGGTGAATGCAAGAAGGTTGTTGATAAAAGAAAACTGTGAAAGGGATTTTAGAAGTCCCTAATGGGTGTTATATATGCACTAAAAACACACTAAAAATCCTCAATTAAATTGTCAATATGGGGTAAGTAAACTTAGAGTTGTAGAAAAATATATGCCAAGGTAGAAGTATTGGTAGTAGTATAGTCTAACTAAGGAAGTGGCTCTCTAAGGGCTAATCTATTCAATCAAAGCTATCTAATGAGAAAACCCTACTAAGCAACTTTTAAACTATGTAACATAAGTACTTTTGAACCAAGAATCGATGGATAGTTCTAGGAAAGAAAATGAAAACCCTACGAAGAAAACTAAGTGATCATGACAATAAGAAAAAGAAAACTATTTAAGCATAACAATAAACAAATAGCAATAGCAAACTACTTTAACTACTCTATTTGAATTCAATTAAACAACTATCCTATGAAAGAAAATAAATAAACAAACAACTATACTATCAAAGAGAGAATAGACAAGTAAGCAATTAAAAATATTAAAGCAAGTAAACAACTAACTAACCTAGGATAACTATTACAACAAGTAAACTAATTAAGACTACTCAATAAGCAACTAACTAAACTAAGAGACAAGTTAAATCTATTCTTAATACAACTGTTTCTAATTCATAAACAAAAATCTACCTAATTGAAAGCAAGAGGAATTAACAAATAATCCTTAATCTATGATATGCAAACTAATCTTTAATCTATCAAAGCAAAAGACTATCTATCCTACAAAAGCAAGAAGCCTATCTTCTAATCTATGAAAGCAAGAAACTATCTTTTAACCTATAAAAACTCAAATATAGTGTTGATGATTGTGTGAATGTCTCTGGTGTCTTATAATATCACGATGAAACTTAACAATGAAAGATAATTCAAGAGGGATAAACTCGATATTGACTTCAATAGCAAAGTGAAGAGTGTGAATTAGGCAATCCAATGAAAACTTAGCCATTACAAAAACAACATCAATTATCCTGCATATCCAGCCATTACAAAAACAACATCAATTATCCTGCATATCCATGTGATTATGTAATCATGCATTAACCATCAACAATATAATGAGATTATGAAATTCAATTGCATTCTATACTACGTAAGCAAACTCATAACTAAATTCAATCATTAACTACAAATTGAAATTGCAACCTAAATCTAAGAGATAAATTGCATGAAGTAAAACTATGCTAGACCTATTTAATAATTCAAATTGTAAAAAGAGAAATGCTTATGAACAGAAATTAAACATTATTCTAGCATATGACAAGTAAACTAATGAGCAAATTAATTAACAAGTAGTTAAGAAAAATCTAAATAACAATTGAATAATCAATCTACAAATGAAAACTAGAACTAATACTATCCATCCATCGAAGGCTTGTTAAAGAAAATATAAATTAAAATTATGTTGTAAAACTCTGTTTCAAACTCTATTTTGAACTTGATTTTAAAACCATAAAGAAAATATAATCTAATATTTAATCACACAAGGGGTTAGTGTCTAAGTTTGCAAACTTGTTCCTACTAACTACAAAGTCAATGCATGTTGACAAAATCCTTCATACTAACCTGCAAAAGGAAACTAAAACAGTTAAACAATAACAAAAAATTATATAACAAAGAAATAAAATAACAATTCATGTACAGGAAATAAAATAAAAGACATCTATGCTATGTTATTCATAAACAAACTCATATAACAATTACCAGACTGTTGGTGGGCCCCCCTAGCAAGTCGTGGTCACTCCTCAAATGAACACCACAAACTCAACAAAGTGATTTCACCATTAAAACTTAAAAACACAAGTTTACACAATTCTGGCAAAACGAAAATGGAAAAACAGAGGGAAATTGTCTTTTCTCTCTAACACATGACTTCCTGAACTTCTTAACTTTTGTATGACCACCACGGTGGTATTTATAAGATTTACAGACTAAGATGCGATCATTGGAGGTTCGAACCTCTTCTAAAAACAATAAATTACATTAATGATGCCCTAACTGCCGAAATGGAGTGAGCCAATAATCACCCAACTTAACAACCCAAACCGAGTTGTCAAGAGTTCAGTAGCTGGAGGGGGCAAGCACGAGAAAAACCCATGTTCTTGATTCACCCATGATTGGCCGCCAATACCATAACTGCCAAATCGCCCATCGTTTTTTTGCAGGATAGAGTGTCGGATGGAGTTCCAGACCGATTACCAGATGGAGTACTAGACTGAGTGCCAGAAGAAAAAACATGCTGTGATTTTGCCCCGTGACACAAAAAAATGCAAATTACATCCTAGAAACATAAAAACATACTGAATTATAATCAAGATCATCATAAAACACGAATTATTCATACCTAGTGTGGATCATAGCATTTCGGCACAAAATCCCTTCAAAAACTTCTTTAAAGCATAAAAACGCATATATACATTCAACAAAAGTATCTGATAAACATCATAAAAATGATCATACCTCGAGCCCAGCATTACCCCCACACTTATGATTTTGCAGGTCCCACTGCAAACAAAAATAAATTACCCCTCATGACTAAGCTTGTTGAGGAGGATCATCTTTATAAGCTTATCCTTCTTTCTGTGAAGACTTTGCCTTATGCTTCTTGTGTTTCTTCAGTTGTGCTCTGAGGATGCGGTTGGATTTTGTCATCTCATCAACCAACCATTGGAGGGAGTTTACCTTTGCTTGGAGGACTGAATTATCATGATGAAGGTGTGTGTCTATTGTCTTCCTTTCTTCCAACTGTTGGATAAGCCTAAAATTCTCTTTTTGTAGCTTCTCAATGGCTGGGACAGAATCAATGATCTCGGAGGAAGTATTAGACCCTTTGAAAGACGTGGACAATATATCATTCTTAGGATCTGGGGTAGGCATTGGTGAAGTAGGAGTAATAGGGGATTGATAAGGAGAGGTAGGCTCTGACTTTTTCTTTCTTTGTGGCTCAAATACATCCGCAAAAACTTCCCTAAATATCTTGTGAGGGCTCTCAAGATCAGAGGACATTTGAATAGGGTTCGAAGCAGGCAAGGGTTTTGCATAAGGTTTTGCTCTTGTTCTCCGGGTACTCTTTCAAAAGGGTCCTTTATTAAATCGATTGGATCCCTTCATATTTGTGGGAACTAAAGGAAGGTATTTTTTAATCACTTCTTGGAGATTTTTAGGTGTGGGATCAAGAGAGATTGAAGGCATCGAGGGGTTAACAATAGTCTTCTTTTGATCTTTAATCTTAGTATTTTTATCCGATGAGGAAGCAGGGGTTTCAACAAGCTTCTTGTATTGTTCTGGTAAGTAAATGGTTTGTGCAAGGAGATTTGGAGTCCTTGGAGAGCGGGACTTGGATGGAGAGATAGTCCTTAGGCCAAGTGGATTTTTGCCAGTCTTAATTTTTAAGTGAGGGTTTGCAAATTGATAGATAAATTCATCCCAAGTTTTCCCTTGTTTCTCTAATTCATCTAGAACAAGGAGTTTGATTAATCCATGGTGAAAGAGGTTGTTTTGGGGGTTAGTTACATTCTTCATCACTTGAGAGGACATCTTCTCCAATCTCTTTAGAAAGTAGAAAGGAAAATTCAAAGGTTTGTTGAACTGAAAATGAGTTAGCAATCTGAAATGACAGGTTTTGAAAGTGGAATATCTACCTTCGCATGTGATCAAACTAGTGATGAAAATGAGAGGGTTGATCAATTACTATTTTATCCATTTCATGGAATATCCTTTTTCTCCTGAGATTCTTTGGAATTCAGGCTTAAAAACCCTGTTATTACTTGAGTGCAACAACTAGTTGTTTTTGAACCATCTATCTCCCATTCTTAGAAGCTTTGTGGCTGCAACAATGGGATCTTATAATACCTAAAAGGAAATAGACCCCACACGCATTGTCTTTCCATTGAAACTGATGTAAAATTTCATCGAGAGGCCATCATCGTTTCCCTGCAAGTGAGATAAGAATGCCCCCCAGCCTGCGTACCAAAACACCTCTCTACATTGTGCAAACTTAGGAATGGAAAAAATATCTACATAGGAAGAGGGTTCATACCTCTTAGGAATTTTGATGAGGTGAAGAAATAGACAGAGGCAAAATTCACCAATAGAGGGTGCGATCGGGCCAAGGGATGGCATGAATTGAGCACGAGCCAAACGTGATTTGAACAAGGGAAGAAATGTCAAAGGCAGAGCGCGATTTTCTAACACAGGGGCAAGGAAATTAGCAAGGGTGAATTGGGATGATAGGTTACCCAGCCCATATTTGAATGCGCCTATGGTGGAAGTGGTTGCACACATGCATGCACGAGTTGCCATGTGTGGGCAATTCTGAATTAAATGGCACGTTTTTGGGGGTAATCTTAATGATGCACAATTAGATCAATGTCCAAGTCTTTTGACTTGGAGATTTGATCATGAACATGTCTAAAGTTTGCATCCTCACTCTCAATTGCCTGCAACCAATTCAATTAAATGTCATTGAATCCTTGTTACCTGAAATTGTTGACAGTCACTAGTGTGTGAATTCATATGGCACTTCATTCGGCACCTCATACGACACTTCATACGACACCTCATACGACACTTCATACAACACCTCTATGCTAAATACATTTTTACCACCTGTAATGGATATCCTGCAATATTGAAATGTTTTTGACAGTCACAGTGGTCAAGAGCAAAGGCAGAATGCTCCATTGTTGTTGATTTTTCCACCATGCTCACTTAATCCACTTGCATAGGACATGTAATGTCAAACCTACAATGTACAACTTGTAACAAAAAATAAACTGATAGAGCGGTCTATTAAGTATATGTTCAACAATTTATAGAACACATGAGTTTAGCACTTCAAAAATAAGATGAATGTTGATGTAATAACCTGTATCATGAAAATAATACAAAAGTTCTTACAAAGATTTATTTCTCTCGACAATGATCATTTGTCAACTCATGAACCCCTCCCCCACACCTAAGTATTGTGACACCTCACAATCAAAATTATAGGAAACCAGTTAGTTCCCCCAATAGCCGAAGATTTATAGTATGTCAAGTGTAAAGATAAATTTCACAGATAGGTCTAACGAGACGGTTAGAGGATGGCCCCACATATAGGATAAGAGATCCTATATATAGATAAGAAGAGGTAGGCAAGAGAGTTTCAAGATAGTCTTAGAGTTAGTTCCCAATGGAAATTTGATGGAGTTCATTAACCTTATCTTAACCATACATACCTCATGTCATCTTTGTCTGCAAGTATTGTCGTACATCAGGACAAGTTTAAATTTATTATTTATTTTTGTCAGATTACCATCCTCGCTAGGTAGAATGCCCTGCTGCCAACAAGCCTATTTAGTACTCCGATGGGTTTACCTGGTCATGCCACAGGTCGGTACCCGCTGCTATTAGACATGTTCAGTATCCCAGTGGGTTAGCCTCTTACACCCTTAGAGACTGGTCCTCCATCTTTTAATATTTTAGTATAAGATTTCTTTATGCAAGAAGATGGGGGGACAACTCTAAAAACAACTTTTTCTTTCTTTTTCAATTGGGATGGTATTTATGTTAGAGGATGAATTTCCATTATATTACTTAGTGATTGTCCGGATGTAAGGGGTACTTAAGAGGATGTGGCCTATCTAAAGATATGATATAATCAAGTTATTTAATGTGTAGTGGATGGTACCATTCATAAAGAATAGAAATGTATCTCTATGCTCAACTCATTTTCTTCTTTTGTAGTTATTGTGATGTTTCCATGACTAACCGCTAATTAGACCTCCTTTTTACTCTTTAATAAAGACACTTCACTCACTTACTCAGGTTTCTTGGAAAAAATTGTACGATATACCTCTAAGCTTGATGGTTATGGTATCACTTCCATATACAGTGGTGAAGAGTTTAAAGAGAAAATGCTTTGGAATGCCTTAAGAAAATGAAATTTTTTGCAAAACTATGGCTAATTATAGTAAGTCAATATTCATTTGATGCTTAGAAGACAACAAAATTCAAGTGTAACAATGTTTTGAAATATTTCCTTGAAACTGTCTACTCCTAGTGAAATAAATACTTACAGAAATCTCTAGAATTGCCTTATTAACAAAATTCAAAAACTATTTACATATGTACAGTAGAAAATTCAGAAAAAAAATTCGAGAACAAGGGGGGACTTCTCCATCTACTAAGGACAATGCCTTGTCAATTGACATGACCTATAGAAAATCCTCTTTAGAAATGGGCTTATGATAAAACTTGAGTCGGTGTCCATTTACTACAAGGAAGACTTGTCCATTGTCAATTGTTTTTATTTTTACAGCTCCATTTTCATATACAGTGTCTACCTCGTAAGGGCCCAACCATCGAGTGGTGAGTTTTCCTTTGAAGGTTTTAAATTGAGAATCAAACAATAGAGCCCAATCACCAGGTTGGAAGTGTTTCTTCTTAATAAACTTATCATGCCACTTTCTCCTTTGGTTTTGGACTAATATTGTTTGTTGGATGGCATCTTGCCTGATTTCATCCAACTCATTCAATTGTAGGGCTCGTTTCTTTTGAGCCTCATCTAAGTTTAATCCCAATTCTGCAACAATACATAATTTCCTTACTTGGAATTTTATTGGTAGAAGTACTTGTTTCCTTTACACTAGATCATAAGGGGTATGTGCATTGGTGTTCCTCCAGGTGGTCCGGTATGCCCACGAAGCCTATGGAAGCCTATCAAACCAATCTCAGTGATGTAATTGAATAGTCTCGGTCAAGATAGCTTCCATGAATTTTTTTTTAGATTCTACCTGACCATTATCTTGCAGGTGGTATGGAGAAGATTTACAGTGTTTAATCCCATATTTCTCTGTTAGCTCTCTCATAAGCTTGGAAGTGAATTGAGTGCCTTGGTATGTAACAATTTCATGAGGGACAACTAAGTGGGTAAATATGTCTTCATAGATGAATTCGACAACAGAGTTTTTTGTAGCCATGAATAGGGATTTTTCCTCTACCCACTTGGTGGCATAATCTATACAAACCAAAATATAGTTCTTTTTATAGGACATGGGTGAAATTGGTCATACAAAGTCAAGGGCCCATTTTTTGAAGGGTTCTATAATAACTTGGGAATGAAAAGGCATTTCTTCGGCTAATGTAGGTCTTCCTATCCTTTGGAAACTATCACAACTTCTCACATATTTGGCAACATCTTTGAAAATGCTAGGCCAATAGTAACCCGAATGTAGCACCTTATGTGTTGTGCGTTTGTCAGAAAAATGACCACCACATGGTCCATCATGACAACTTCGTAGTGTTTCTAGTACCTCATCCTCTTGGACACATCTACGAATAATTAAGTCAGGACCCGTGCAAAAAATATCATGACCAACCCAAGAGTAATTAGCACTCTGTGTAATAATTTTATGCTTTTCATGAGGTAAAAAATGAGACAGTAACTTCCTAGTAGCTAGATAGTTTTCCATATCTGTAAACCATGGGGCATTGACAGAAAGGGAAAAGAGGTGCTCTTCTGGGAAACTATCATCTATAGGGATATCATCATCCTCATTTTTTATTCGGGAAAGAAAATCAGCTACCACATTATCCTTTCCAGGTCGGTCAAGTACAATGATATTAAATTCTTGTAATAACAGGAGCCACCTAGTCACTCGTCCATTAGTTATGGGTTTATTCATGATAAATCTAATGGAAGAATGATCTATATGTACAAATACTTCGTAACCTGTAATGCAATGATGAAACTTGTTAATATCATGAACAACTGCCAATAATTCCTTCTTGGTAACTGTGTAGTTTAACTCGACAGGGGACAAGTTATTTCTCACAAATAAATGACATAGGACTGTTCGTCCTCTTTTTTCCCTCATACTCCTCCTATTGCGGTGTTGAAGGCATCAGTGGATATATGAAATGGGAGAGTCCAATTGGGCCCTCTAAGGATTGATGCCACTGACAACTTAGTTGAAAGGCAATTTGACACTGCTCAGTCCAAACAAAATCAACATCTTTTATTAGTAATCCAAACATAGGTGCAACAATCTTTGTAAAATTTTCAATAAACCGTCGGTAGTATCGGGCATGTCCAATAAATATTCTCACCTCTTTCTGAGTCTTAGGGGGTGGAAGTCTGACTATGACCTCAATCTTTACAGGATCAAATTTTATCCCTTCAGATGAAATATGATGTCCTAGAACCACTCCTTCAGTTAACAAAATTTTACATTTTACATGACTTAGAGATAGGTTCATTTCTTGGCATCTGATGAGGACTTTTCTAAGTTGTCTAAGGCTTCCTGGTAAGTGTTTCCGTAAACTGTGAAGTCATCCATGTAGACCTCCACACAATCATGAATAAGATCGGTGAATATCCCTAGTACTGCTTGTTGAAATGTAGCAGGAGTGTTACATAATCCAAATGGTAAGACCCTATAGGCATAGGTGCCCCAAGGAAAAGTAAAGGTAGTCTTGTCTTGGTCCTCGGGGGCTATAAGAATATGATTGTACCCACTGTACCCATTTAAAAAGGAAAAATTACTTCTTTCCAGACAAGGTATCCAAAACTTGGTTAATGAAAGGAAGAGGAAAGTAGTCTTTCAGAGTGGCTTTGTTGAGTTCTTGGAAATCAACACAAATTCTCCATTTCCCGGTCACTTTCTTTGGAACCATTATAAGCTGGGATACCCACTTACTATCAGATATGGGATAAATAAATCCAACATTTAACAACTTTTGGATTTCCTCCTTGACTATATCTTTGAGTGTTGGGTTCATCCTTCTTTGGGGTTTCCTAACAAGTTTTACTTCCCCCTGGGTGTATATGTGATGGATGCCATTGTCAGGGTGTATACCCTTCATGTCAGTGTATTCCTAGGAGAATGCTTCTGATTGTTCTTTAAGGATACTTACTAATTGTTTATGTTTGTCTGCATCTAGCACGAAGTTTATATGTAAAAATTTCCTTGGACTAATATCATAGGGCATAGTGTAAGACATGTCAGACTCATCTATATCGAAGATAAAAGATGTCAAAGACAAAATGGATGGGTCCAATTGTTCCTGAAATTATTCCCCAAACATGTACCCAAATTGGGGAAAAGACTGTGGAAAATCCACACATGTGATAACATAAATAAACTGGTTTAGAACATTTTCCGTTGTGTGCTTCTGAAGTGCCCATGCATGGTCACTTTGAAATATAGGTTCTTCCCAGTCCTCATTATCGTATGGACACTCAAGCCACCATATATTTTCCATGATAGGTTGAGCTGGAGGGTAGATGGTGAGCTTCGGGATAGAAAGCCCATTTGAGATGGTCATTTCTCCCTCTCTACAACGAATTAATGCATTGGTTGTGGCTAACCAAGGTCTTCCCAAAATGATGTGATGGCCTTTGTTAGGGTCCTTTGATTGAATTACAAGAAAATCTATCGGTTATTACCATGAGGCTAAAGTAACCATGATATCATCTAAAATTCCTTCAGGTATAACCCTAGTCTTATCTTCTAATTCCAAAATGTTTGGGGTAGGCCTAAGAAGAGGTTGTAACTGTAATTGCTCCAAGGTAGTAGCGGTCATAACATTGATGGCTGCCCCTAATTCTATGAGAGTATTCCCAATGGATACCTAATTAATGGTGGTCACTACGGGGTTTCCAGGGTTCCCATATTATTCTAGCTTTGGCTTCTCTGATATGTATTCAGAAAGATCTCCTATCAAGTGTACTGTAGGAGGGTCCTTCTGCTTCCTACCTGGCTTCTTAATACACAACTCTTTGACTACCTTACTGTATATTGGAATGTCTTTAATGGCTTGAAGCAAGGGAATCTTGACACAAATATTCTTCAATTCATTCAAGATGTCAAATTCTGGTTGAGTGGTAGGTTTCTGTATTACCAATATGTCTGGATAAGGAGGGGCCTCCATGCTTTGTGAAGGATTATTTTGAGGAATCTTAGGTTATTGGTTCTTTAGGATAATAACATCCTCCCACATAGTGTCATATGTGGGTTGTTTGGTGGTTTCTTCTTCTTCTTCTTCCTGGATGACTACTGAAGGTCTCTGCCTATCCGGAAATTTTCCCGATCTTAGTTGAATATCCTGTAATGGAACAAGAGTGATAACATATGTCGGGAAGGCCTGCATCTCAACATTATGAAGATGTTGAGGGGGCTTATTATTGGGATTGGGCACTGGTTGTGCCAATAATAGTGTTGGTCTCGGGGAGCTTGCATTATCATATTGTAGTCATTGTTTTTTTGGAATAGGAGGTAAAGGTGGTGGAACAAAACCTGACAGAAGTTGTGGAGTGTTTGGTGGGAACTGAGGATAAGGATGGTTGGACATAGGGACAGGTGGAGCGCGAGGTTTACCTTGGTTATTCCCTCCTCTCCATCCTTTAGGCCAAAAATTTTGGTGTTGAGTAGATCAGTTTTTCCAACTGGGTGAGTTCCACTGTTGTTGTTGTTAGTAATAGGGTGGAACTTGAGATTGTATATCTAGGTATGTGGGTTGGTTCCTAGGCTTCCATGGCCTCCTAGGTGCATAAAATGTCTCCCCAGGATCTCCACTCCTATAGATGGCTAATAAACCAGGAAATGATGGACATTTCTTAGTTGAGTGGTCTTCCATGCAAAAACCAAAAAATGAAATGTTATCTAATGGGCATTCCCTTGAGGAATGCTTCCTTCTACATCTTGGGCAATATATTCTCATTGAATCATTTTCCTCCTCTTGTTTCTTTTTAATTTTAAGGGTGTCCAACTAGGAACCTATTGTGCTTAAGATATATGTATTGAAGTTTTCTAAAAGGTTCCCTATCTCTACTCTCATGATACCACCCGAACTAACTGGTTTTAATATTCTATTATAAGGGTCCCAAACATTCTTTCCTATTTTGGCTCTACTCCTTGAGTAATTTATACACATTTCACATATTTCGGCAAATGGTTTATGGGAGATGTCACCTAATGCCATCAGGTTAAGCATCTCTAGATATTCTTATGAAATTCCCTTAAGAAAAAAATCCATAACTGCATCCTCTAGAAGGTCATGGTATTTTGACTTCTAGGAGATATAACCAAATCTTTCCATATAATCTTCAAGGGTATCATCTTCTAACTGTTGGATTTTAAAGATGTCATTACGAGACTCTTTGGTTTTGCAGTAGTCTTGGTACTTATTAAGAAATATGTCTTTCATGGCTTCCCAAGACCTAATAATGGATTCTCCCAACACCATGAACCATCTTAGTGCAGAGTCTTTGAGGGTGGCAGGAAATAGTTTTAGTTTCTAGGCATCTTGTACGTAGTTGTAGCTCCTACACAAGATGTCGAATTCAGATAGGAAGGTGTATGGATATTCACTATTTTTACCATAAAAGGTGGGCAGTGCTGAGAGAGGAATATTCTTCATGTTGACATTTGGGGTGGTGTCCAAAATTGGAAACCCAAAGGTAGTTTCGGTTTGGTTTCCAGTTTCTTCTTCGTCCTCGTGTCTTACATTGTTATGATCCTCCTGATCATCTGTGTTGGTTTGATTTCCAAAAATAGAGTACCTAGGTGGTTTTATCTTCGAAGAGAACAAGGTTTCTCTTTGATGGAAAGGTCTTCCTACTGATTGGATATCTGGGACTCTACTCGAGCCGATTGAGATTATTGGTGCCAAAGTTTCTATGTCAGTTTGAGAGATAATTACATTGGTTGAACTGCCAAAAAAAATATTCACTTGTTCAGGGTCTATGATGTCCTCAATGTTAGGATATCCTGGTGGTGCTGTAAAAGAAAAGGTTGTATTGTTTGGTTCTACAGAAGGCTTGAGTGGTCTTGCCTCCTGTCCCAATATGATTGGTGCTTCAATTTCTTGTTCTATAGTGCTCCTTGTGTTAGTCTCTTCAGAGACTACTTTAGTGCTTTGAGTTGAGCTAGCTCCTATATTTCGGTATCGGTCTGTGGAGCTTATGAGTGGAACGTTCCTTCCCCCGAAAATATTGGAAGGAACCTTGGTTGAAAGGTCTAATTTAGATTTAATGTATCTCCCTTTTGGGTCTCTAAGTCTATTCATGAAAGTAAACAAAAGAAAAAAGAAAAATCTACCATTGGGTTTCTAGTTCTATTCATGAAAGTAAACAAAAACAAAAGGAAAAAACTACCATTGGGTTTGGGGGAGCCTGCAATAGCAGATGCACAGGTTCTTACCTCTCATCTTAAAGTTCCCTCGCCACCAATCTAATGCTAAGGTTTAAAAATGATCTATTTCCTAACTATTGCCTACCTTGAGACAACTCCCCGACAACGATGCCAAAAATGATAGGTGTTATATATGCACTAAAAACACACTAAAAACCCTCAATTAAATTGTCAACCCAGGGTAAGTAAACTTAGAGTTGTAAAAAAATATATGCCAAGGTAGAAGAATTGGTAGTAGTATAGTCTAACTAAGGAAGTGGCTCTCTAAGGGATAATCTATTCAAGCAAAGCTATCTAATGAGAAAACCCTACTAAGCAACTTTTAAAATATGTAACCTAAGTACTTTTGAATGAAGGATCGATGGATAGTTCTAGGAAATAAAATGAAAACCCTACGAAGCAAACTAACTGATCATGAAAATAAGCAAAAACAAACTATTTAAGCATAACAATAAACAAATAGCAATAGAAAATTACTTGAACTAGTCTATTTGAATTCAATTAAACAACTATCCTATGAAAGAAAATAAATAGACAAGAAACTATACTATCAAAGAAAGAATAGACAAGTAAGCAATTAAAACTATTAAATCAAGTAAACAACTAACTAACCTAGGATAACTTCTACAACAAGTAAACTAATTAAGACTACTCAATAAGAAACTAACTAAACTAAGAGACAAGTGAACTATATTCCTAATACAACTATTTCTAATTCATAAAAGGAAATCTACCTAATTGAAAGAAAGAGGAATTAACAACTAATCCTTAATCTATTATACACAACCTAATATTTAATCTATCAAAGCAAAAGACTATCTATCCTACAAAAACAAGAAACCTATCTTCTGATCTATGAAAGAAAGAAACTATCTTTTAACCTATAAAAGCTAAAATATAGTGTTGATGATTGTGTGAATGTCTCTGGTTTCTTATAATATCACGATGGCACTTAACAATGAAAGATAATTCAAGAGGGATAAACTCAATATTGATTTCAATAGAAAAGTGAAAAGTGCGAATTAGGCAATCCAATGAAAACTTAGCCATTATAGAAACAACATCAATTATCCTGCATATCCATGTGATTATGTAATCATGCATTAACCATCAACATTATAACGATATTATGAAATTAAATTGCATTATATACTATGTACACAAAATCGTAACTAAATTCAATCATTAACTACAAATTGAAATTGCAACCTAAATCTAAGAAAGAAATTGCATGAAGTAAAACTAAGCTAGACCTATTTAATAATTCAAATTGTAAAAAGAGAAATGCTTATGAACATAAATTAAACATTATTATAGCATATGACAAGTAAAATAATGAGCAAATTAATTAACAACTAGTTAAGAAAAATCTGAATAACAATTGAATAAGCAATCTACAAATGAAAACTAGAACTAATACTATCCATTCATCGTAGACTTGTTAAAGAAAACATAAATTAAAATTATGTTCTAAAACTCTGTTTCAAACACTATTTTGAACTTGATTTTAAAAGCATAAAGAAAATATAATATAATATTTAATCACACATGGGGTTAGTGTCTAAGTTTGCAAACTTGTTCCTACTAACTAAACAGTTAGTGCATATTGACAAAATCCTTCATACTAACCTGCAAAACGAAACTAAAACAGTTAAACTATAACAAAGAAATAAAATAGCAATTCATGTACATGAAATAAAATAAAAGACATCTATGCTATGTTATTCGTAAACAAACTCATAGAACAGTTACCATACTTCTAGTGCCCCCCCCATCAAGTCGTGGTCACTCCTCAAATGCACACCACAAACTCAACAAAGAAATTTCACCATTAAAACTTAAAAACGTAGGTTTACACAATTCTGGCAAAATGAAAATGCCCAAACAAAGGAAAATTGTCTTTTCTCTCTAACACACGACTTTCTAAACTTCTTAACTTTTGTATGACCACCACAGTGGTATTTATAATCTTTAAAAACTAAGAGGTCAACCACAGGTCGAACCTCTTCTAAAAATAGTAAATTACATTAATGATGCCCTAACTGCTGAAATGGAGCAAGCCAATAATCACCCAACTTAACAACCAAAACCGAGTTTTCAAGAGTACAGTAGATGGAGGGTGCAAGCATGAACAAAACCCATGTTCCTGATTCACCCATCACTAGCCGCCAATACTATAACCACCAAATCGCCCATCATTTTTGTGAAGGACGGAGTGTTGGACGGAGTGCCAGACAGAGTACCAGATTGAGTACCGGATGGAGTACCCGACTGAGTGCCGAAAGCAAAAACATGTTGCGATTTTTCCCTGTGACACCAAAAAATATGAATTAGATCCTGGAAACATAAAAGCATACTGAATTATAATCAAGATCATCATAAAACACGAATTATTCATACCTGGTGTGGATCATAGCGTTTCGACACAAAATCCCTTCAAAAACTTCTTCAAAGCATAAAAATGCATATATACATTCGACAAAAGTATCTAATAAACATCATAAAACTGATCATATCTCAGGCCCAACATTCCCCAGGAAGAACCACTGATGAGGTAATATCAAAGAAGGTGTTGGAAGCCAGAACAAGTATAAAGATTTCATTCCCATTTGAAATTAGAGGTAAAAGGGATTTGGGTAATAATCCCTTCTAAAATAGTTTATGTTTTGATGGCATGCATGTGATATGAATGGTTGTTGTATTCCATTGATACCCAAGTAAGGTATGAGTAAGGAAGAAGAACCTACATGATGGATGTGTGAACCTTTGACAACTGAGGATGATTGAAATCCTTGGAAAAATGTATGAAAAAATATATGTCATGGTTACATTACCCAATCAATGAGTGATTGGGAACAAAAGTTCTCAAAGATAGCATGATGATGTAATGCATTAAGGAAATGCATGTTTTCATGAGAGGGAACGTAATGGGATACCCATTATGGAAGGATGAATTTGAAGTAATCTATCAAAGTTGTATCATGGTAAAGAGATAAATTGGGTAGCCATGGATGTTGGCACCCTGGTTACCAATGAAGAAAGAATGTTTGAATGCATTCATGTGAAAATTTTATATTCATGTATGTTGATTTTAGGTCATGATCAGTTGAAGTAGGAAAACATAGTCCTGTTGTAAAAATAAATGTGTATAAGGAATCATGTGGTAAAGGGGTGGCTGAGTTACAACCCACCAAGGAAATGTGCCTAATTTGAAAGGTAATAATATGAAAATAAATGCAAGAGTGCCTTGTGTGTGAATGTGACCATGGATTAGATTCATTTTCATGATTAATTACATTTTGAAAGGCTTGGTATGCTAAAGTAATGCATTTGTAAGGAATGGTATTTCCTTTTTGAGTAAATGAACTTGATTGTTAGTATGGACAACTATGAAATTGTTTGTGAACCACTACAAGTGTGCAATGAAAATATAATATGCATGAGAACTAACAATTTGTTGGATGATTGAAGATGAAATTGCAGTAAGAAAGGTCTTGGACATGGATGTGTTGTAAGCCCATAAGAAAGACCAATGCCTGTTGGTTATGAAAGATCCAAACTACCATGATAAATAAATGTCATGCTTGTGGGATCTGGTTCCTATGTGGAATAGATATGAAAATGAAAATGTAAAATTTGAAATTAGTGGGTGACAAATTTGAAATAAATATGATTAAAATTGATGATAACATCTCACAAATTTATGTATGCATGCGATACAGGTGAGATGAAAAGAAAAATTGTCCAGGGAGGATAAATGATGGTTGTTAAAGATGGAAGGCATGGGAAAGGGTCACTTTAATGACATGATAACCCTATGATAAGACATGATTACCATATAATTATGTGTCATGGTGACATGGGTCGAAGGGACACTTTCGATAGAACAAGCATGAGGGACACCTCAGATGTAAGAATCAACGGAGTCTCTGGAAATCTTCTTTTGCAAGAAAGATTTGGCAGAGAAGATGGATCACCCGAGGGAATGTATAGCTAAGAAGGGGATGCTTGAGCTAAGGTCTGGAGGGTGAGTGACTGCAAGGAAGAGGAGACTCCAATAGTTTTTGTAATATGTTGATTTTGATCATGCACAAAATGGGTATGTCAAGGAAAACAATGAGCCAAGTTAATGAGACAACCATATGGATGAAAATCCATAAACTACATAGATAAGTATTATGATGATTGTTAATTCCCTCTTGAGTTATGAACATTAACAAAATGTTTATGCATGGAATGATGAATTGGCATGCTTGCTATTTGAAATTTTTGTAGGCATGTGATAAATTCCAAGAGTCTGGGAAAGGACCAGACCAAGAAAAGGAAAATGATGTTGAAACAACTGAAAGATGAAGTCATGTCAGGTGTTACTGAGAAGAACATCGAGGACAATATTCCTTTAAAGGGGAGGGGATTGTAACAACCTTATTTCCCCATCTTGTAATTAATCATAAAATATGATTTTCATGCAATGACTTGAAAATATTGTAAATTTATTATTGTTTAATTATAAACGTTGATAGTTGATTGATGAGTGAAGCCTTAAATTACTAGCCATGGTATCACTAGTGGAATGAGATGAGGCCCTATTAAACTAAAGGAAATCAAGCCTGATTCAAATCAATTCCCTTAGCCCTGATTTTAAGACACATTAGTTAATGGGGGAGGTTGGTAGTTGAACAACCAACAAACCCCATGAATGCAGGTATGGGAAATATAGCTAGGACAACAAGAGATTCATGTCAGAGGTGACAAAGAGTACAATTTTCTACATCTAGATTGACCCATGAGTTCCTTTTGACAGAAGGAAGACAGACAGTTCGAGAGCCTTCGGGGGAATAAATTAAGAGACAACAAGAGGGTCAAGGGTAAAATGGATCTTATCTCTGGGAAGGAGGGGGAAGGATGCGTGCAACCTATAAATGCACAAGGAGAGAACTAGATAGAGATCAAAATTGGAGAAGAAGCAAGGGGACTATGTAACAACATAGTAATCAAAAGATCTTGAGCTTTGAACCTTGGATCTAAGAAACTAGAAAACTCGACCTGAGCTAAGAAGTTCACGAGCTTGATTCTGGGAAGGCATCTAATAAAAATCAAAGAGGCCTCAGCTAGGTGGGTATAAGGAAAATCTATACCAAGAGTAGAGTGAAGAAGAGTGACCTTCAAATCTTACTGAGAACCATAGAGAGATTCCCTAGTGGTATCATGGCTTGGAATGGGGGTTTCAAAAATTCTAAAAGTGAATGCATCTGAGACTATGGTTGGGTGGAAAGGTGAACACCCACAGTTATTTGTATGACTATCAACTATAGTAGATAAGTATTTCCGTACCCTCTGTAATAGAATTGTAATTTAAGGATGAAATGCCCATTATTATATTCATGGATGCATATGTTGTTGATGAATGGATTGGTTGTTCCATTGCAAGTCGGTGTATTTGAAGTAGTGTTGGAAAAATAAAAACGACTGCACCCTGTGAATTCTTTGTATGATAGATATGTCGGTATAACTGCGATGAATCTCAAAATTATGTGCACATTCCCATACTGTTAAATGTGTATTTTGGCATGTTTTTGCAATCAACATAATAGTATGGATTTAGTGTGTCTGTCTATTAAATAGACTAGTGTTGAATGCTAATTGTTGTGTTATGTAAATGGATAATTAGGCATGCATGCACAAGAATATATGTTATATTTATTTTGGGTTGGAACCTGTAGACCAATGTCTCGGGAGAGAATACTCTTTCTCATTTCAGAGAAAAGGTGAGAGCCCAGGAGGTATGATAAAAACTTGAAGGAGGGACCTCAGAGAATCCCTGAGCTATGAAGTCGAATCTGGGTTGGTAACAAAAGGCTAGATTTGGAAGAAACCTCGAAAAACATTTAAGTCCCAAGTTTCGGGTTGTTGTCTTGTGGAAACTCGGAATTTTTGGAAAAGACGAATCGTAGTCATTGAAATAGCAATGCGATTAGATATCGACCCTTCATCGGTGGGTGTAGCCTCAGAGTGACCAAATGAGAGGGTTTTAGAGGACCCTGAAGGAATATATGGAGCATCTATTAGAACTAGAGCGAGATCAGATCCTGTCCATCCATCACAGGATTATCATTTGGATTTAATTGTGGATCAAGAGAAGTTTCACTCTAAAGGATGAGACTCCAAGGTAATATATTTACCGTTAATTGGAGAGTAGCCAAGATTATCCTCTATCATAGATCTATGTGGACTTGCTTGAGTGAGATCAGAAGGGGAGGGGACATTAGTATGATGTGTCATGTCAATTGGAGCGCTAACGTGTCCAGAGGTTGACAGGTGTCATCCTGTGAATGGAATCATGTGCCAACCTGTAATTGGTTGAGACAACTTAGGGTGTATTCCCTCATGGAGTCCAAACCTTGCTAAGTGATTTAATAGAGGGAGTAGTTTTTATGTTGCAAAGAACGTATGGTGGGTGTAAAGTGTAGGCCATAGACTTAGGAGCATGAGATGAATGAGTCTGTGAATCCGCCAACCCGCGAACCCGAAAAAATCACCAAATAATATAAGTGTCGAGTGTTAGAAGAAATGAAGGGGAAGTAATAATTATACGTCCTCGTAGAAGGAAAAACGGTTAAGTATGAAGATTTCTCGAACGAACATATGAAAAAAAAATGAGAAATATGATTCTGCAAGTTCACGAGCCCACAAGTCCGCGAAGAAAAAAAAAAGGTTAAGTATGAAGATTTCTTAGATGGACGTATGAAAGGAAAATGAGAAATATGAGTCTGAAATTCTGCGAGCCCACAAGTCTGCAAAGACAAAAAATGGTTAAGTATGGAGATTTCTTAGACATACGTATGAAGGGAAAATGAGAAGTATGAGTCTACAAATATGGAAAAATGGTTAAGTGTTGAGACTTCTTAGACGTACCTATGAAAGGTTTCTTATAGAAATATGCATCCACAAGTCCGCAAAGATGGAAAAATGGTTAAGTCTTGAGACTTAGTGGGTGGATTTATGAAAGGAAGCTATATAATTATGAGTCTGTGGGTGCGCCACCTGTGAGAGTGTGCCAAAAGAAGGTCCGAGCAATGATGTTTGTAGACCTGCGTGGAATGAAGTTCCACCAGGGAAGGATAGGATAGTGCCACATCAGGACCAGGGTGTCGCAACGTCATGTGGGTGCCACATGGAAGTAAGAGAGGTGTTGCCTATGCAAGCTCGAGAGTTTTGGAAGGTCATACCATTCGTCCTAGAGCTCATATCTAAGTGAAATTATCATCGTTGGAAGTCTCTTGATGATAATAAGAAAATGGAGTTGTAATAGAGAAGATTTAAGGTTGATATAAGAAGAGAAAATTTAATACCCTATTCCTTAAAACGTTCTTAAGGGGTCGGGTGTGTTACAGTAAGAATATGGTACATGAGATATATAATCCTTTTCTTCCTTACTATCAAGACAAAAAACTCGAAGAAATCCTACAACTGAAAGATAAAGGATATTTATCAATTTCATTGTTAGGATATTTAGACACTTAGGAGTTAGTTAATATCAACTTGTTCTAATGTGTCGTTAGGTAAAAATGTTTTTTCTTTAGTAAGCATTTTTAGTTAGGTAATCCAATGATCACAATATGTTCCCGACATAGAGTGATATAAAGGATATTATTCTCCTCAATCTTAATGACTACCTTGATTTGTAGCTTACCTGATTGGTCCATGATCTCTATTTAAAGAGCATGGAGGGTAATTTTATGATGATCAATTGTGAGAAACTTTCTTGTAAATTTCTCGGTTATATTTTCTTTTGCATTAATAAATTGCTCCAAGTGGCCACATTGGATGGGACCATGGATGTTTCCCAACAAGGGTTTTACCACATCAAAATATCAGTGTGTTGATCTTTGATCTTGTTGTGTGAGTGGTTGCTAAAGGTGTTCATCCTTTGTTGGAATACTTGTGTTGTCGAACATGGTATCAAACAGTATTTGAAGACCCACTCTCATTGTAGATCGAGATCATGAATATTTGTTGCCACTTCTCTGGTTTCTACCATTTCTATACATTTTTGGGCTGAGAGGACTATTCCATTGTGTTCAGAGTGCTCGTTAAAGTCAGGAACACTTTTCATTTCACTTGAAAAGGTTTATGTTTTCCCAATATACGACCATTTCAATCAGATCTGGAGCGAAATTTTTTTCTTGTGTGAAAAGAGTTTTTATGAGAACGCTCTCTAAGGTCATCTTCCACAACAACAACAATAACACCTCCAATTCTCCTTTTAAACAAGATACTATATTTTTCACTAGCTCACTTGGTTAAAATTTTCTTTATTAAGTAATAGGTCTCGAGTTCAAGTCTCTTTTTGTTACTTTTTCTGAAAACATTTATGCATATAGTGTAAAGTGTATTTCACTTAAATTATAAAAGTAAATCACTATAAGTAGATTTAATATTTATTTTAAGTTATTTATTTTGCATGCAACTTTCATTTATAAAGTAACTTCATTGTAAAAGTGATCCCACTTATTCTATAAAAGTGGGCCACTTCTTAAGAAACTTATTTTTAAAAGTGAGGTTATTAGAAGGAGGGGTATCACCATGTGGACGAACTTCTACCTTCCATGTGGCTCTTTGGTTACCATTTTTGATTTTTTTAAAAAGGGAATAAATTTCACATCCGAAGTCTGTTTCCAGTGCCATTTTTTTAAACAACCTATTTTTTTGGAGATCTTTCCATATAAAACATCATTTTCAGTATTCAAAATCCATATTCTATGCATATTTAATATGGATTCTCCCACTGATATTTTTATTATCTACACCAACTACTTCCAATGGAAATCCCATATTGAGTACTTATTAAGAAGTAAAGGATTGTACCAGATTACCTTAGAAAAATAACAATAACCCATTGATGGTGATAAGTATTCCAAATGGAATATTAATAGGAATGGAAAATCTCGTGGAATAATTGGAATTTCCATCTCTCCTAATTTAAGGTTTCACCTTAAAGAAATTAATGCCCCCAATAAATCTTGGGAAAATATTGAAGCTGTGTTTGGTAAACACAATATTATTTGAGCTCACTAGTTGGAATATTAGTTAATGAATTTAATTCCAAATGATTTTCCTTTCATTTAATATTACTTATCTAAGTTCAAAAAACTTAGACTTTTTTTGTATAGAGTGCCAACTCGATATGAAGGAATATTGATGCATATATGCTATTCTTTATAATCTTGGAAGTGAATATTTTGTTTTTGTATCTACCTTTTATCCACTAGAGAATATCTAGGGAGTCCTTATAAAGAACCCTCTCTTGAGTCCTTTTGTGATTCTCTAATTCGAGAGAAAGATAATATCTTGCAACTTGGATTCATCGAAACTGTAGTGACATCCAAAAAATACTTAGTGGCCCAATATAAAGATAAATCCAATAATCCCAAGAAGAAACATCCTCACCAAATCAACAAGAAAAACAAGGGTCTCAAACCCTCTCAACCAGCTTCCACTCCTAATGGTGACAAAGGAGAAAAATATAAAATAGGAAGATTCACATAAATTGCAACGTTTGTGGGAAATATGGTCATGTGGAGTCCAATTTTTTTAACAAGATGGAATATTTGGAAGAAATGATTAGTAAGCACACCATCAATATCGATTTGTCTTCTTCTAAGTCTTCTTCTCATGGACATGCATTCTCTACTTCTGGTTTCTCCTTCAATGCAACTTCTACTTCTTCTTCTGATTAGTGGCTTATTGATTGTGAAGAATATTATCATATGGATAAGGATAAATTCATATTTTATACTCTAAATGAATGTAACACCAATAAAATATTTCTTGGTGATGATAGATCTCTTAGTGTTGTAGTGTCTAGAATAGTTCAGGTAGATAATGGTAATTTCAATGATGTATTACGTGTTTCAATTATTTCCTACAACATTCTATTAGTGTATCAAATCACTCATTCAGGTGAAGGTAAAACCATAGAGTTTTCACCTCACCAAGTTGTAATCAAGGATATTAAATATCCTACGCATGTTTTTTCAACTGGAATTGCTGATGATATTACCAGGTTGTACAATTTTGACAACTTTGGGTCATCATATTTTCCATAAGTTTTTGTTGCTCATATAAATGACTTGAGAAAACTTTGGCATGAGAGGTTTGTTCATCTAAACTATCGTTCAGTGAAACAACTATGTAATCAATATATGGTGATTGGTCTTCCTCTTATTTCTTGCAGAGATGGCTTTTGTGTCGGTTGTGTTCTCGAAAAACATCATCGGGACTGTTTTGACAAACGTGCCTCTTGGCATGCCTTGACCCCTTTGTAGATTTTTCATAGTGACTTGTGTGGTCCACTGATCAAAATTTATGGGAGAAATGAAATGAAAACAATATCTATAACATTAACACAAATATATAGAGAACAATAACATATATAAAGTAAAACTTAACTTCTATTCAATAAAGAAATCTGTTGAAACTGTAAAATGCAGAATGAAACATTCTTGCTCGAATGATGGTAGATAATCCCTAAGAAGAGATGTGATGGCTACACACATTCATATGAGAACATTACAATGAGGCCTCCATTCCTTTTTAGCATCAATAAGTAATCAGAAAACCGTAGACATCCAAAAACGTAACCCTAGGAGATGAAGCACAAAAAGTCATGTGGGCCCCGATGGGGTAAGTTGGTACATCAAATTCTCAAGGTTGTTACTTTTGCATACTATCTTTGTTTTAGGTGCACAATATCCCGTTGAAAAGGTATATCCGAGGAGTACAAATTATGCAATCACACTTTGAATCCATCTGCAGTGTGAATATGGTGGCCCCAAAAAACTTTGTTTACGACCTCAAAACGACTCCGAAAGTTTAGGACCTAAAAAGCTAGAAAAAAACTACCAAGATGAAAAATGAATGTGATCCAATTGGAAGAGGTGGGTGGACACCGATATCCACTAGGATCAATCCTCCCTCCTTAGGAATCAAGTGTCTCCATTGCGTTGAGTTCCCCCATCAGATGAAAAAAAAATTGTTGAATTTGGCCCTCAGTGAGCCACTTGCCTTGGTGGAGGAGTTGCCTCACTTTGAAAACATGATGAATCTTAAGCTGCTATTGACAAGTTCCATTGACCTACGTGTCCAAAATATTATCAGTGGATTCCTGTTCCATGCATTCATGGTTGAGATATATCAGTGTCAATTGCTCTGTTATCTCTGAGGTGTCCAATAAAGGTGGAAAGTATGTCTGAAGGAGGTCCACATTAAACAATGGGTGCAGGACAAGGAAGGGGGGAATGTTGAGCTAAAAGTCATTGTCACCCACAATCTTGGTGATGGTGTAAGGTCCATAGCAGTCGCAGAGCAACTTAATCTTCCAATGGGGTCCTATAATATGTTCTTTCTACAAGTGAAACCAAACCTTATCTCCCACATGAAACTTGTGTGGCACCCGATGTTTATCATGGCGCTACTTGTATGTGGCATTGGACTTATACAAAATATCCTAAACCTATTGGCAGATGTGTTGTATTCGTTCAATGAACTGGGTGGATTTATTGGCTTCGGTTTGAGCATGGGATGATTATGTCTGTGTGGATGCAAGGGGTAGTGCAACATCCATGGGACCCAATGGTTGAAATCCCAACCCCACCTAAAAGGGGTTGTGGTCAATTGAACTATATATGGCTCTGTTGTAACTGTTATAAACATAGGGAAGACACTCATCCCATGTGCGTAGATGCTTGGAATACATGCACGATCATCCTGTTGACAACCTTGGTTTGGTCATTCATTTTGGGGTGGAAGGTCATGTCTTTGGTGATCTTAGTGTCTAGTCATGACCAAAGGAATCGAGCAGAAAGTGTAGAGGAATAAGATGTCTCAATCTGAGATGATGGTTTGTGGTATCCCAAAATGTACTCATACTCGTTCGAAGAAGATATTATTATTGGCCTCAACTATGATGCTCTTCTTGCAGGAGGCCAAAATTGCCATCTTGGAAAATCGATCAACAACCACGAAAACACGGTCATTTATCTTATTTGTTTAAGGAAGGCCTGACATGTAGTCCATCAAGATAGATTCCTAGGGACCATCGAGAGTAGGAAGAGGGGTGTACATGCCTTGTTTCTTAATGTTTGGTTTGGAAATGGCATAGGTCGTGCAAGGCTTGATATACTTGCTGAAATCTTATTAAGTTTCAACCAATATAAATGTTGTTGCAGCACTGTCATTGTCTTTTCTACACCGAAGTTTCCTGCCACTGGAGTGTAGTGCGATTCCCAAATAAGCTTCGCTATCTCACTTGATGGGACATAGAGATGACCCAGATGACACAACAACCCACCCTGAAGATGGAAATCAATGACAACTATGTTTGTGCCTAGCATATGGTAGATAGTAGTGAAGTCAGGATCTTTCCCATAGAGTTGGGGCCATCTGGAGGTCTCATTTCCACAGGAGTGTAGCACAGTGGTTAGTGCTGCAACTAGAGGCCTATTGAGGCTATTAGTGATGTGGTTTGTTCTCCTTGTCTTATACTTGATGTTGAGATGTAACTACTGCAAATATGTGGACCACTTCTGATGGAGGTCATTTTGCAATTTTCCTTGTGTTTGCATGAACTGTAGAGGCTTATGATTCGTGTGGATGATTGTCTCCTTCCCGAGAATGTAATGCCTCCACTGGTGGAATTTTTTTACAATGGAGTACATTTATTTGGCATAAGTGGGGTACTTAGG
The DNA here is from genome assembly GCA_009831015.1 of Picea engelmannii. NCBI lineage: Eukaryota > Viridiplantae > Streptophyta > Pinopsida > Pinales > Pinaceae > Picea > Picea engelmannii. The sequence goes on along the minus strand of ML779304.1, from coordinate 400,042 downwards.
AATGATATTTTATAGTGTCTCACTATGATAGGTCATAGTATGTCTATGTTGAGTGAGAATTGTTCCCACAACATAATCTGAAGCATCTGTCTCAATCTCAAAAGGTTGTTGCAATTCAGGTATTGAGAGCATCGGGGATGAGCATAAGAACTACTTCAAATCACCGAACACTTTTTGTTGTGACTGGACCCACATGAATTTTTCCTTGCCACCACCCCTGGTCACTTGGCTAAGGGCCCATGCAATGTGGGAGAATACCAACATGAACCTGGGATAGAAATTGGCAGGGCCTAAGAAGATTCGAAGCTCAGTGAGTGTGGTCGGGGCTATCCAGTCATGAATGAATTGGATCTTGGTTGGATCAACATGCACTCCATGCTCATCAACAATGTATCCTAGGTATTGGACCATGTTCATGCTGAAGGAGCATTTTTCCAAATTTTCATATAGCTTGTGTTTCTGCAGAGTGTACATAACCTGTTGAATATGATGCACGTTTTCCACCCAAATCTTGTTGAATATGAGGATGTCATCCAAATACACCACCACAAAATAATTGGTGAAAGGCCACAAGATATCGTCCATCATCCTCATGAAAGTTTTTGGGGAATTTATCAAGCCAAAGGGCATGACCAACCATTCGAAAATACCTTATTTGGATTTGAGGTCATTCTTCCATACATCGAACTACTCTATTGGGACCTAGTGGTAGTCGGTCTTTAGATAACTATTACTAAATTATTTGTCCCCTTGAGATGGTCAAGGAGATCGTTAATTTTGGGAATTGGGTATTGGTTCCTGACTGTGATTTTATTTAGAGTCCGGTAATCAATGCATAGTTTCCAAATCATGTCTTTCTTCTACACAAGCACAATTGGGATTCCACAAGGTGATGAAATTGGTTGAATGTTCCTCTTTCTGAGAAACTCTTGGATTTGACGCTTGATTTCCTCATTTTCTGACAGAGAGAAACAATATACTATCCCATTGGGTAGCATTGTACTGGGGGTCAGATCGATTGAATGATTGACCTGACAGTGCAGAGATACCCTAGTGGGTGAGGAGAAGATATATTTGTATTCTTCCATGACCTTATCCACTTTATTTTTCTGTGTGGAGAGACCTATTGTGGAGGCCATGGATGTGGCTACAAGCTTCCATTCACTTTGAGCACGAATCACTAAGAAGAAAAACTTCTTGATCTGAGAGATGACCTTCCTGCATTGCTTGGCATAAATCAAGGAAATATCAGTAGGTGGGACTACCTTAGGTATCCTATATAATTTCCTATCCAAAGTAATAATAACACTACGAGGCCTAGAATCATATACAACATGACATTTCCATAAATAATTTTGGCCCAAAATAACATCACAAACTTCAAGGGATGTGACATCACATAATACCTCAACAGAGAAAACCACTTGACAAACTCCTTTGAGATGATTTTCTTCTGGTTACCGCTATCAACAATGAAGTGCAGTGGAGTACCCTTGATCCACATCTGTGAATGAAATAGGTGCTCACCTTCCTCTAGTTCATCAGGTTCATCGGGCTAGACCTTGGTGGTAGAAATGGTGGCATTGGGTTCTACGTCAATGATTCATCGCCCTTTTTCTGGTTCCAGCTCAGATTTGGAGCCCATATATAATTCAGAGGCTTTCACCTTGGCCACCAATGAATTCTTTGAGTGACATTCAACAATGTTATGACAGGGGCTCTTATGGAACTTGAACCACTTCCTGGTGTCTTTATTTGTCTTCCCATTTTCCTTCTTTTTTATTGGTTTATAATGGTTGTCTTAAGGCTATCCGTCCTTTCTATGCCCTTTGTTAGACGGGTTGTGTCCGCCTTTTCCATGCTTCTACTGTGAGGGGTTCATAGACCCAAACTACTGTGTATTTTGTTTAATATTTTGCTCAATTTTGGCAGCATATCGATAGGTCGTGCCCAAGGATGAGATGTCCAAAAAATTCATTTATATTTGGATGTACCTATGCAAACCATCATGGTACTTGAGCACCAAATGTCCCTCAGAGTATTTTATACCTATCTTGGTGCGCAAGGTATGGAAGACATTGGTGAACTTTGACATTGTTTGCTCCCTTTCTTGCTGAAGTGTGGTCCATCTTGTATATAAGTTATCATAACTCCCAACATGGTAGTATTGTTCCTTAATGGCATCCCTAAAATACCCCCAATTGGGTGAAACTACAAATAATGTAGATCCCTCTATTTCCTTTTTTTCACATAAAGTCTCCCACCAATATTTGACATGGGGGATGACCTTAAGGAGAGAAAATGTAATATTTTCTCTATTAGAAAATTTATGGAAAAAAATTACCATTCTAGAAGGTTTAACCATTTTTCTATAGAATCTGCATCTATTTGACCTTCAAATATAGGAATATCAAAATTGATTTTTACATCAAAGAGGGAGACACCTCCACTCAAGGAAGATGCATCGTCTGTTGGTAGTTGTCGAAGGATTTGGGAAAGTTATCCATCATCTTGTTCCTCTATCGCACGAGGGATTCCTTGAGAAACATTTTAAAGGGATATCCAACCCCATCATATCTCTTTTCTTCCACCATGCATGCCCATCGAGTTCGACAAGGATGATCTTTCAAAGGCTCAACTGGTTTGAGTCCCAATTGCTTATACCCTAACGTCATTGGGGACATTCACAAAGAAACAATGAAGAGCAGACCGTTATGATACCATTGATCCGAATTTATGAGCGGAATGAAATGAAACACATATCTATAATATTAACACATTCATACAGAGAACAATAAAAGAGATATAATAAAAAATAACTTCTATTCAATAAATAAATCTGTTGAAACTGTAAAATGTAGAATGAAACCATCTTTCTAGAATGGTGGTAGCTAATCTATGAGAAGAGATGTGGTGGTTACATGCATTCTCCTAAGAACATTAAAATGATGCGTCCAGGCCTTTTTAGCATCAAGAATTAACAAAAGAAAACCTAGACATAAAAAAACCTAACCCTAGGAGATGAAGCACCAAAAGTCACGTGGGCCCTGATGGGGTAAGTTGGTACATCAACTTCTCGGGGTCGTAACTTTTGCATATGATCTTCGTTTTAGGTGCATTATAGCCCGTTGGAAATTTCTATCCGAGAACTACAGACAATGACATCACAATATAAAACCATATATAGCGTGACTATGGAAGGCCCCAAAAAGCTTTGTTTAGGACCTCAAAACAACCCCAAAAGATAGAAAAAAACTACCAAGATGAAAACTGAATGTGATCCAGTTGGAAGAGGCGGGTGTCCAATGATATCCACATGCATAATCCAATTTCTTGTCCTTATTTTTCTTGGTGCAAGCTTTTCTTAAGTTTCATTGATGACTTTTCCAGATGCACTTGGGTTTACTTCTTAAAACTTAAGAGTGAAATTTTTGACAAGCTTTTGGTCTACAAGGCCCTTGTAGAAACAAAATATGGACATCAAATTCAAAGGTTAACAACATATAATGGAGGCGAATATGTGAACAATAATTTTACAAGTTAATGCAGTGCATATGGCATCCAAATGCAACACACTATTCCATATACAACACAAAAGATGGTGTTGCTAAGAGAAAGAATCACACATTAAAATAAATGGAAAATTGTATGATCCAATCTAAGGGATTAAGTCTAAAGTATTGGATGGAGTCCATTAAATGTGAAAATTACACAATAAATCACACTCCCACAAAGGCTCTTAAAAATACAAAATTAGAAGAAGCTAGACACAAAATTAAGCCAGATGTAAGCCACTTTCATGTATTTGGCAGTGTGGCATGGGCTCACAATCCTGATGAGAAAAGGAAATCTTTACAGCCTAAAAGTGAGAAGAGTATTTTTGTTGGTTATTCTAAATACATCAAAGATTACAGAATTCTTAAACCTCATTCAATTGAAATTTATTCGAAGAGATGTTAAATTTGATGAAAATCTCTTGGTCTATGATCCTAATTCGACATTTGTTCCTTCTTTGACCTATGATCCATCTTCAACATTTGTGCCATATTTTGTTCCTATTATTGTTTCTTCTTCTTCAGATGATGATAGTGAGGATGAAAGTCCACCTACACCTTCTCCCCTTCCTCTAGATGAGTTCATTGAACATGAACCTGCACCATCACCATCGCTTCCTATATTGGTTTGTTCAACATGAGAAGCAACTGGTGAGATTTATGGTGATCCTTAAGATCAACATCAGAAATGTTCACAGTTCTAGAAAGCCTCTTCTCTTTTGGCTCAAGTTTCAGAGACTCATGATCCATAGAAATTTGTAGAAGCTTCAGGTCATCCATATTGGGATACAACAATGAATGAAGAGTATTATTCTTTAATGGTCAATTATACTTGGGATCTTTTACCTCTTCCGAAAGGAAGAAAACTTGTCAGGTGTAAATGGGTGTACAAAAATAAGTATGCATCAGATGGAAGTGTTGAAAGAGGCAAGGCCTAGTTAGTTTCGAAAGGGTTCTTTCAAGCTGAAGGTATTGACTATAATGAAACATTTTATGCTATACCCAAAGTGAATTCCATTCGCCTTGTTCTTTCCCTTGTTTCCTCACATAAATGGGAATTCCATAAGATGGATGTTAAATGCCCCTTCTTGCATGGGGATTTGCAAGAATAAATCTACATGGAGAAACCTCCTAGCTATGTCCAGAATGACTCTATCCTCGTTTTCCACCTTAACAAATATCTTTATGGTTGTAAGCAAGTTCCTCAATCTTGGTATGCCAAAATGGACAAATTTCTTCTTGATAATGACTTTTCTAGAAGTTATTCTGAACCTAATGTCTATACCAATAAAGTAGGAATCCATCTCATAATCCTTATTATTTATGTTGATTACCTTATCCTCACTAGTAGTGACCCAAATATTTTAAACCATGTGAAAACCAACCTTAAGAATAAATTTGAAATGGCATACTTAGGTTGATTGCGCTATTTCCTTAGCCTCCAAGTTTTGTAAACCAATGAAGGAATTTTTCTTTCCCAGTCTAAGTATGTGTGATATTATTCATTGCTTTCACATGAAAGATTCTAAACCATCCCCTTCTCCCTTCCAGTCTAATGTCAAACTTTCTACCACCTGTACTTCTCCCAAAGTTGATGCCACTTTGTATTGTTAGTTAGTTGGTATCCTCTTATAATTGACTCATACCCATCTTGATATTTCCTTTGTTTTTGGTCTTGTTTCTTGGTATATGAAAACACCCCGTGAAAGCCACTAGAACACAACTAAAACAATACTTCTATATTTCCAAGATACAGTTCAGTTTAGGATACATTATAACTCATGGGGGACTCCTATATTGGTTAATTTCACTAATTTAGACGGGGCCAGCAACCCTAATGATCAAAAGTCTACTGCAGGTTATGTTTTCATCCTTGTTTCAAGACCTGTCACTTGGGCCTGTAAGAAACAATAGGAAATTTCTATTTCTTCAATAGAAGCAGAGTACCAAGAAATGATTAATGCAAGTCAAGAATCCTTGTGGCTTCAACATATCCTTTCAGAGTTCGAATTCTAGTAGAAACATTCGACCACACTTTGGTGCAACAATCAGAGTGTCATCAAGATTTCCAAAGACCTAGTTCAACATAAACAAATCAAACACATTGAGATACACATGAACTTCATTAGAAATCTCATTCATGATATATTTATTGAAGTGATATTTTTCCCTACAGATGATCAATTTGCAGACATTTTCACAAAGTCTCTTATAGAAGAGAAGTTTCCTAACTTTGATATATGTTAGGAGTTCAAGAAGTTGTCATTGTTGGAGTTACTTCACACACACCTAGGATTTATTTTTCCATGTAATTATGACTATTAAAAAAGGAATCTATTCTATGTAGGTTCAACACATTTACATGGTATCAGAGATGACGTACTTCTAAGCAAAAGATACATCAAATTATTTTTGCAGGTACTGAAGATTGAAGAATGCAGAAAAGATGGAATTTATGTTTTAATCACCGATAATACTTCTCATGCCTCATAACTATTTGGAGTGGAAGCCAAATATTATAGTTCTTCTCAGAAGTAGAGGCTTATACCAAATAACCATGGCAACGAAAGTAGAGCTTGATTTCGCTAATGAAAAAAATGACTTTCTCAATAGACAAGATATGGCCATAGGATTTATATGCTTGTCTATTTCTCCAGAAATTCTCCACCAAGTATGTGATGTCACACAAGAATTCACTCCAAATTAATTATGGACCATATTGGAGGTTCTATTTGGGAATAAAGAAGATTGTGAAGATTCCATGTAGGGGATTGGAAAGATAGAGCTAGAAGAGAAATCATCAGAAGATCAAGCCTCTTATTATGAAGAGTCTTCTACACAAGTATTTGCACAAAATTGTGTTCCATTAATTGAATATGATGTCTACTCCATTTCAGATTTGTTTTCTTAAATTCATGTGGAAGATATATGGCATGCATCTTGGGAGTCACATGTAGATACTTTTCCATGCACAATGCATGCATCTCAGAGACAAAAAGAGAACCGCGCACATCAGAATAATTATGATATTTTCTGAGCACAATTTGCATAAACAAATTGGATATTTGAATTCCTCTTGGGAAAATATCCAATTTCAAAAACAAAATCATCCGAAACGGAGTCCGGGAAGTGAAGTTATGATCGTTTTAAAATCAATAAAATTTCAACATTTTTTCGGAAACGAACGCACGGTTTTCAAAGTTTCATCCAAAATTTATTTGGATATTATTCATTACAAGAAGATAAAGTGGATATGTGTGGACATATCAATGGTGCATATACTTCATCAAATTCTTGCAGACATCTACATCTTCAACAAAATATTCAACGAGCACAAACTTTCACAATTGCGAGGTCTTCTTGGAGTGAAGGACAGGGTTGCTTAGAAATTGTTTTTTGTTCATTCTCAAGTTTTATTTTTACATACATTGTACCTTCAGGGGGGGTCCCATGAGGTTTTCCCTCTTTCCTCACTTTATTTCAATGTATCTTTTGTATTTGGGTACTTAACATGGCCTTGTTGTCGGGACCCACTCTTTATTTTCACCATAGTGATGTTCAGGGGGGGTGTTGGAGTTACTTCACACACACCTAGGATTTATTTTTCCTAATTTTTTTCCTTGTTTATTAGTCATAATTAGTCATTATACAGTATCCTATATTTTAGGGGAGAATATTCCACCTGGAGAATATTCTCTTCAGTTGACACTTCAGTTTGACTAGTTGAGTTGAGTCTAGATGTTGCATTGTTTTTTTCACCATCCAACATTGGGATCATCACCATGATAATGCACACTTGACTTGGTTTCATCACTAGACTGGCGCATTACCCTTTATTCATTGATATATTCCTCACTACACTCTGTTTCAGTCAGTTAACTGAATACTGATTGACTAGTTAACTCAGTTAGGTCACAGTTCACTCTCGTAACTGCCTGAGAGACTAGACTAGGTGGCAACTTACTCCCATAACTGTTGGTTCATGTCCAGATCACTCTAGACCACCACTATGGATCATTAGTTACTCATGTATCATATATATATTTTAAATTATTCACTCTTTGAGTGTGGAATATGGCTAATGAGAATTCTTCCGTTCTTTCTCTACTTCTTCTTCTTTCTCCAATTCTATCTGCAAATGTGTGTATTATTGTTTAGCTAGATCTATTATGTGCAGGTTCAACACATTTAAAGTCATTAAAGGGGGATATGATCTAATGTCTCCTTCCTTCTCCTATTGCGTCTCCTTTGTAAATCCTTCAATTCTATCCAAAGTTATTCTTAAGGGGTGATGTTAGGATATTTAGACACTTAGGATTTAGTTAAGATTAACTTGGTCTAATGTGTCATTAGGTAAAAGTGTGTTTATTAATATGTTTCTTTAGTATGCATTAGTGTGCATTTGTATTAGGTATTCTGATGATCATGATAAGTTCCTAACATAGAGTGATCTGACATATCATATTCTCCTCTATCTTAATGACTACATTGATCCATGTATTAACACCCGATTATTCCATGAATCTGTGTATTTGTATGTTTTAAATTTTTTATACTGTTCGAAAAAAATTTCATGTCGCATAGCCTAGCATTTGAATGTTGGGGATGCTACAATATGGTATCAAAGCTATATTTTTCAACATTGATTCTGGATGGTCCGAGCAAGTTGAATTGAAGCGAAATTTCACATAGAATTGAAATTACAGGGTGTCGGGAGGGTGCTGAGAGAACACTTTAACGGTGTTTGAAATCTCAGGAGGTGTAGCGGTTCGAGAAACCATGAAAACCCTTTATTTGTGCTGCAATATTATATCTGAGCCATTGGATCAAAAATAGATGAGAGGAAACCCACAGCGGAGGAGATCAGATCCTATCCATTGGATCTGATTGCGGGAGAATGAGGGTCATCGATCAAGGTTCTCGGATCGTAAGACTTGGCCAATGTGGAATGGATCTCAGTCGTAGATCCCATCATGGAATCTGAGTCGTAGATCTCACGGTTCGACGATTCGACACTCTGGGAGATTTTAGTCCTTGTGTTGCTAGGACAAGAAATCCCCAAAGCTCGTAGTCTCGAAACTGATCTTAGTCATAGATCTTAGAGTGAAGTGGGGGTTGTTCATTGGTAGCCCTCTGAAATTCGTCTATTTGGGATATTTTGGAAGTAATAGTTGGAAAGTGGTCGAATCCTCGAAGATCCGAAGTATCGGAGTTAATCCCCACCATATATCACTAGGGGAGTGGGAGTCATTTGATCCCTGAAGAGTTTGGCAATTTGGCACTCCAGAAGAATTTAGTTGTGATTGCATGGAGTGGAGATTTTCCCGAAGTACCGAAGGTCGAAGTAAATCTTGACCGTTGGTTTTTGGGTACACATGTTAGCATATTATCAAATATATCAAATATTTGGCCCTTGGGAGGATTGTGGGCGAAATTTCTTTTGGTGTGGAAAGTTTCGAAGTACCGAAGCCCAGAGTCAATCCTGGTTGTTCGTAGATGGGAACACGTGGAACGTGGATCTCCGCCCTTTTCCAGTTTGGCGTTCGGTATTTCGGGAAGTTGGGGGTGATTAGCATCAAGAATACCTTAAGCCCGAAGCTCAGAGATAATCTCATCCACAAGATGCAGGAGGAAAGAAAGTCGCAGATCTATGTCCATCTCTAGTTAGTCATTCGACAATTCAGCAGGGAGTGTCCATTGGAGTCTCAAAACTCCTAAAGCATGGAGTCACGAAGTTCCTCTCAGTTGTAGATGTTGGGAGGAAGCGTGGATCGTTGATCCTCGAAATTTTCTGGAGTTTTCCACTTCATTGTTCTAGGGAAGTGGAAAGTGTTGTGGTAAGAACCTTTGAAGCCCAAAGTTCAAGAGCATCAGAGTAACGAAGCTTCAGATAGCACCTCTTCAGGATTTTTCCACTTTGGTGTTCTGGGGAATTGGAAATTGTTGTGGTAAGAACCTCTAGAGCCCAAAGTTCTAGAGCACCAAAGTAACGAATCTCTGGATAGTGCCTCTCTGAGAGTTCACCAGTTCGGCGTTTAGGGGAATGGGAAAGTGTTTTGGTAATAATATCTGAAGATCTAAGTTCCAGAGTTCCGGAGTAACGAAGCTCTGGATAGCACCACTTCGAAAGTTTTAAAGTTCGACGTTCGAGAGATTTGGAGTGTGTTGTTGTAAGAACCTTTGAATCCTAAAGTTCTGGAGCATCGGAGTCCCGGAGCTCCGAATATCTCCTTGTGGCTAAGATGTTGGTCCTAGACCGTGCTCATATGAGGTTTCTACCGAAGTAAAGGGGATAACACCCAAAACTTAATTCTAAGGTAAAAAGGGGATTAGAGAAAACCACCCGCAGGTTTTTGTTTTGTCAGACCTGCATAAAGAAATAAAAGTGTCTGTGTAAATTATGATAGGATCCAACATGGGTTAAAGAGATAATTCGGCTCTGAAGAAGATCACTTGTACAAGGATTTCCCTCACAGAAATGAAAATTTTCAAATAACCATAATTTTTTTATAAAGAATCACAATTGAGAATGGAAGTAGGTGTTGGAAAGATCTTAGATAGTAGAATATAACTATTCACTCAGAAAATTGATTTGGACAGTCAAATTTTCAGGAAATCAGAAGGAATAATTTGGTTGCATTGTTGAATCAGAATTGTACACAATTTCATGAATTGTACACAATTTCATGAATTGTACACAATTTCATGAATTGTTAAATTAATTAGCCTAACAAGTTTTGTTGACTGAACATTTTGCAGAGTTAACAACAATTAGATCAGAATAGGATCAACAGAGAGTTCAGGATCATGGAAGATATGCAGGAGTCTTACAGCCAGGAATATGAGATCATAGGGATGTATGTCAATATGGGTAATGAAGGTACAAACTCAAATGGACATGGAGAAGGAAAGGAAGAAAACATTGTTTGACAACACATGTATTCCAATAGAGGATGAACACCTTCAGTAACCACTCACATAACTAGATAAAATATCAACACACTAATGTTTTCACATGGTAAAACCCCTACGGGGAAACATCCATGGACCCATCCAATGCGACCACTTGGAGCAGTTTATTAATGCAAAGAAAAAGATTACAGAGAGATTTTAGAAGAGATTTTCTCACAATCGATCATCGGCAAATGAATTTCCATGCTCTTTAAATAGATATCATGGACCAATCGGGTGTTAAGCCATGGATCAATGGCCATTAAGATCAAGGAGAGTATGAATCGTCGGATCACTCTATGTCGGGAACATATCGTGACCGTCGGATTTCCTAACTACAAATGCATACTAATGCATACTAAAGAAACACACTTTTACCTAACGACATATTAGACCAAGTAGATCTTAACTAACTCCTAAGTGTCTAAATATCCTAACATCCCCCCTTAAGAACAACTTGGGATAGGATTGAAGGATTTACAATAGTGACACAATAAGAGAAGGAAGGAGTCATTAGAGCCTATCCCCCCTTAATAAAAACTTCCTGAACTCCTAACATAGATAAAAGTTTGGAAAACTTCACTTCTGTAAGAGACTTTGTGAAAATGTTTGCAAATTGATCTTCTGTAGGGAAAAAGAGCACTTCAATAACTTGATCATGAATTAGCTTTCTGATGAAGTGCATGTGTATCTCTATGTGTTTTCTATGCTGATGTTGAACTGGGTCTTTGGCGAGCTTTATGGCACTCTGATTGTCACACCAAAGGTTGGTCGGATGCTAGTGCTAGAATCCAAACTCTGAAAGGATCTATCGAATCCACAAGGCTTCCTGGCTTGCATTTACCACTGTTGGTACTCTACTTCTGCTAAAGAAAGTGAAATAGTCTATTGTTTCTTATAGGCCCAAGTGATAGGTCCTGAACCAAGGATGAAAACATAACCCGCAGTAGACTTCTGATCATTAGGGTCACTGGCCCAATCTGAATCAGTTAAACCAACCCCCCATGAACTGTAATGTATCATGAATTGAACTGTACCACAGACATAACGAAGTATCCTTTTAGTCGTTATCCAATGGCTTTCATGGGGTGTTTGCATATACCGGGAAGCAATACCAACAACAAAGGAAAGATCAGGACAACTATGAGTCAAGTATAAGAGGCTACCAACTAACTGACGATACAAGGTGGCATAAACTTCAGAAGAAGTATAGGTGGCAGTAAACTTGACTCCAGACTGGAAGGGAGAAGGGGTTGGTTTACAATCATCCATGTGAAAGTGACGAACAAGGTCACAAGCATACTTAGACTGGGAAAGACAAATTCCTTCATTGGTTTGCAAAACTTGGAGGCCAAGGAAATAGTGCAAAAAGCCCAAGTCGGTCATTTCAAATTTCTTCTAAGGTTGGTTTTCACATGGTTTAAAAGTTTTGGGTCACTACCAGTAAGGATAAGGTCATAAACATAAAGGAAAAGGATTATGAGATGGATTCATACTTTCTTGGTATAGACATCAGGATCAAAATGGCATCTAGAGAATCCAGTGGAAATAAGAAAGTTGTCCATTTTGGCATACCAAGCTCGAGGAGCTTGCTTGAGACCATAAAGACATTTATTGAGGTGACAAACAAGGCTAGAGTCATTCTGGACATATCCAGGAGGTTGTTCCATGTAGATTTCTTCTTTCAAATCGCCATGCAAGAAGGAAAATTTAACATCCATTTGATGGACCTCCCATTTATGTGAGGCGGTAAGGGCAAGAACAAGGCATATTGAATTCATTTTGGCTACAGGGGAAAAGGTTTCATTATAGTCAATTCCTTCAACATGGTAAAATCCTTTAGCAACTAACCAAGCCTTGTGTCTTTCAACACTTCCATCTGATGCATACTTAGTTTTGTAGAGCCATTTACATTTGACAAGTTTTCTTCCTTTTGGAAGAGGTACAAGATCCCAGGTATTGTTTTCCATTAAAGAACGATACTCTTCATGCATTGTTGTATCCCAATCTAGATGACCTGAAGCTTTTGCCAATGTCTCTGGATTGTGAGTCTCTGAAACTTGAGCCAGAAGAGGAGAGGCTTGCTGGAACTATGAACGTGTTCGACGCTGATATGAAGGATCACCGACAAGATCACTAGCTTCTTCTTGTGTTGAACGAACCCATATAGGAAGCGGTGGAACTGGTGCTTGTTCAGGTTCGAAGGACTCATCTGGAGGAATATCAATAGGTGGAGGTGGATTATCATCCTCACTTTTATCATATGAAGAAGAAACTAGAATAGGAACAGAAGAGTGCACAAACGCTGAAGATGGCTCGCAGGCCGAAGAAGGCACAACCATCAAATTAGGCTCGCAAGCCAAGATATTTTCATCAAATTTAACATCTCTTATAAGAATAATTTCATTACACTGTAGTTGAAGAAGTCTATAACCTTTGACATCTTCAGAATAACCAACAAATATACACTTCTCACTTTTAGGCTGCAATGCTTTCCTTTTCTCATTAGGAATGTGATCCCATGCTATACTGCCAAATACACGAAAGTGACTTACATTTGGTTTAATTTTAGTCCAAGCTTCTTCCAGTGTTATATTTTTAAGAGCCTTTGTGGGAGTACAATTGACTATGTAATTTTCACAGTTGATCACTTCCGCCCAATACTTTAGACTTAATCCCTTAGATTGGATCATACAATTTTCCATTTCTTTTAATGTGCGGTTCTTTCGTTCAGCAACACCATTTTGTTGTGGTGTATATGGAACAATGTGTTGCATTTGGATGCCCTATGTAGTGCAGTAACTTGAAAAATTATTGTTCACATATTTGCCTCCGTTATCTGTTCTTAACTTTTGAATTTGATGTCCAAATTGCTTTTCTACAAGAGCCTTGTAGGCCAAAAACTTGTAAAAAAAATCGTTCTTAATTTTTAAGAAGTAAACCCAAGTACGTCTAGAAAAGTCATCAATGAAAGTTAAGAAATACTTGCACCTAGATAAGGAAGGAAAAGAAAGTGGACCACACAAATCACTGTGAACAAGTTGTAAAGGGCCTGAGGTGTGCCAAGAGGCACGTCTGTCAAAACTGTCCCGATGATGTTTTCTGAGAACACAACTGGCACAAACACCATCTCTGCATGAAACAAGAGGAAGAACAATCACCATATTTTGATTACATAGTTTCTGCAATGAGCGATATTTTAGATGATGAAACTGCTCATGCCAAAGTTTGCTCAAGTTATCGCTATGAGCAACAAAAACTAATGAAAAAGTTGATGACCCAAAGTTGTCAAACTTGTACAACCTAGTAATATCATCAACAATTCCAATTGCAAGAACATGCTTAGGATCTTTTAGATCCTTGATTACAACTTGGTGAGGTGAAAACTTGACAGTTTTACCTTCACCTGAATGAGTGATTTGATATACTGATAGAAGGTTACAAGAAAGACTTGGAACACATAATACATCA
>ML779304.1:353942-385982 GCA_009831015.1 Picea engelmannii | reverse complement strand
ATCCTACAACACTAAGAGATCTATCATCACCAACAAATATTTTCTTGGTGTTACATTCATTTAGAGAAGAAAATATGGCTTTATCCTTAGCCATATGATAAGATGCTCCTGAATCAATAAGACACTCATCAGAAGAAGAAGTATTAGTATAATTTTAATTGAAGGAGAAACCAGAAGAAGAAAGGGCATGTCCCTCAAAAGAAGAAGTAGAGTCAATACTGATGTTGTGCTTCTTCATTGCCGCTTCTAAAGCTGCCATCTTCTTGAAACATTTGGACTCATCACGACCATCATTATCACAAAAGTTGCAATGTTTGTTAGTATTCTTACTTTTATATTTTTCTCCTTTGTCACCAGTGGGAGCTGAAGCTCTCTGAGCAGGTTTGGGACCCTTATGTTGTTTGTTGTTGTAGTGAGGATGTTGCTTCTTTGGATACTTGGGTTTATCTTTCTGCTTGGTAACTGAGGCTTTGTTGGAAGGACCTGCAAGTGTTGATCACTCCAAATTGTACAAGATTATCTTCCTCTTGAATCAAATAAGCAAAAAAGGACTCAAGAGTGGGTTTTTCATAAGCTTCTTCCCGTAGAGCCTCTCTCATGGCATAAAAGGTAGATACAAACACAAAATATGCACTACCTAGCTTAGAAAGACTAAGATAGATGCAACACTATTCCTCCACCTTTATCTTACATTCTTCACATAAAATTCTGAGTGTTTTAAACCTAGATAGATAGTCTCCAAAGATCAACACACTGATGTTTTCACGTGGTAAAACCCCTACGGGGAAACATGCCCCAGCCAACGTGGCCACTTGGAGAAGTTTATTAATGCAAATACAAAGATTACAGAGAGATTTTAGAAGAGAGTTTCTCACAATCGATCATCAGCAAATGACCCTCCATGCTCTTTAAATAGAGATCATGGACCAATTGGGTGCTAAGCCATGGATCAATGGCCATTAAGATCGAGGAGAGTATGAACCATCAGATCACTCTATGTCGGGAACATATCGTGACCGTCAGATTTCCTAACTACAAATGCATACTAAAGAAGCACACTAAGAAACACACTTTTACCTAACGACAGATTAGACCAAGTAGATCTTAACTAACTCCTAAGTGTATAAATATCCTAACAAACATGAACTTGGTAGATACCATTAAAAGTTTTCAAAAATATGTCTAAAGTTATAAATTTGATAATGACAGGATTATGAAATCCAAGGAACAACAGGAGGACTTCAACATAAATTTAATGCAAAGCTTGGGAAAAATAGAAAATAAGATGGATAGGGAGAATGACTCAAGAAAATCAAGAAGTCACAATTCTCATGATGAGAGGAGAGGAGAAAGAAGTGTTGGCAGACATCACCATCACTCCCCAAGGAATTCCACCAGGAGAGCACATAGTAGTTCAAGTCCATCCCCTATCAAGAAACATAAGAGGAGGTCTGGGGTGGATGAGCTACAAGGAGAAATGAACAAAATAAATCCTCCTACATTTGATGGTGAGAACAAGAAGGATGAAGACGAAGAGACATGGTTTCTAGGCACGAGGAAGTATTTTCAATTGAATAATTACTCTTCACACGAAGAAGGAATAATTTCCATCTATCAGCTGAAGGGAAATGCATCCATGTGGTGGGACCAATTTGTGCAGGTGAAACACATTAATGAGAAAAATGTTACGTGGAAGGAATTCAAGATGTTTTTTCAAAATAAATACTTGACTAAGAGATACCATGACAAGAAAATGAAGGAGTTCTTTGAACTCAAGCTTGGGAGTATGACCATAGATTAATATGAAAGAAGGTTTTTAGAACTGCTAAGGTATGTTTCTTTCATCAAGGAAGAGCCAGTTAATATTCAGAGGTATTTGAGTGGGCTGCCATTATTTATTAGTGACAAGATAAAATATGATGATCCCAAAACATTGGAGGAGACCATAAGGAGAGATAAATTCCTTTATGATCAACATAAAGGAAGACCAAATTTCCAAAAATCTTGGAAAGACAAGAAGAAAAACAAAATGGAAGAGAGGAAGAAGGGGAATAAGCCACCATTCTTCAAAAATAATCCTGAGGGATAGCCAGCTTCTAGAGAACCCAGATTGATTGAGGTAGGGGGGGAAAGACCAATGAATCCACCTATTCAATGTTGGGGTTGTGGGGGAGATATGTATAAAGTTTTTCCTCACATAGGTGAAAAAGAGAGGATTGTTCACAATGTACAACAAGATGATACAATGGGGGATATAGGAATAAATGTACCTAGGATCTATGTATCCCTCAACAACAAGCAATATGAGTTTCATTCACATATGATTGAAGTGGAAGGTAAGATCAACAACCAAACCATCACTATTTTAAATGATTCAGGAGATAGTCATAGTTATATAGATCCTAATATGGTGGAAAGATCACATTTTCCAAGAAGCAAGCTTGGAAAATATTGGTTGGTATGGTTGGCTACTAGAGCTAGTTAAGGCATGCTCAATGGACATGAATGTATTGAACACCAAGGAATATTTGAACATCATACCTTTAGGTTCCTATGACTGTCTAATTGGTATGGATTGGTTGGACCAACACCATTTTATACTAGACTATTATAATAAGGCATTTACTTGCTTGGATGAGGAAGGGAACCTAAGGACAGTGCAAGGAATTCCCAGAGCAATAATCGTCAGAGAAATTTCAGTATTGCAGCTAAAGAAACGTTACATAAAAGGGTGTCTAATATTTGCATCACATATGGAAGAGAAACTTAAAGATAATGTGTCATATATTGAATATTATGCATTCCTAAAAGAGTTTGAAGATGTATTTAAAGAAATACTAGGATTACCCCCTAAAAGATGCATTTATTTCTCCATCAATCTAATGCCTGGAGAAGCCCCAGTATCCAACACCCCTTACAGGATGAGCACACCATAATTTAAGGAATTTCAAATGCAACTTGAAGATATTCTGAAGAAGCGGTATATACATCCAAGTGTGTCACCTTGGGGTGCCCCAGTTTTATTTGTAAAGAAAAAGGATGGAACATTGAGACTTTGCATTGAATTCAGGAAGTTGAACAAGGTAACTGTGAAGAATAAGTATCCTTTACCAAGGATCGATGACCTCTTTGATCAATTGAAAGATGAAAAAATATTCTCCAAGATTGATCTCAGGTTAGGTTATCATCAAGTAAGAATTAAAGAAGAATACACCAACAAGATTGCTTTCAGAACAAGGTATGATCATTATGAGTTTACATTGGTGCCATTTGGGTTAGCAAATGCACCAATTCTATTCATGTTTTTAATGAATGGTATTTTCGGAGAATACTTAGATAAGTTTGTCATTGTATTTTTAGATGAAATTCTTATATATTCTAAGTCGGACGAAGAGCATGAAAAACAATTGAGGATGGTCTTATAGGTATTAAGGGAGCATCAGTTGTATTCCAAATTGAGCAAGTGCTCATTTTATCAGAAGAAAATTCATTATTTGAGACATATAATTTTAGAGGAAGGGATAACAGTGGACCCTGAAAAGATTGAGGCCATTAGAGGATGGTCAACACCAAAGAATGTGACAGAGGTCAGATCATTCATGGGCCTTGTAGGATACTATAGGATATTTATTGAAGGATTCTCAAAGATTGCACACCCGATCACTTCCTTGCAAAAGAAGGGGATGAAGTTTCAGTGGACATTGGATTGTGAAAAGAGTTTCCAACACTTGAAGAAGTTATTAACAAGTGCTCCAATACTAAGGATTGCTGATCCAAATGAATACTTCATTGTTTTCACTGATGGATGTAAAGAAGGTCTTGGTGGAGTCCTCAATCAAAATGGGTATGTTGTGTGCTATGAATCAAGGAAGTTGAAGGAGCATGAAAGGCACTATGATAATCATGATTTAGAGTTGGTAGCCATAGTGCATGCCTTGACTATGTGGAGGCACTACCTCATGGGGAAAATGTTGGAGTTGAGGACATACCATCAAGGTCTGAAATATTTATTTGGACAACCAACTCTAAATGCTAGGCAAAGTATGTGGTTAGAACTTCTTAGTGAATATGACTTTGATATAAATCATATCAAAGGGAAAAAGAACAAGGTGATTGATGCACTTAGAAGAAGGTTGCATGAGTTTCATACTATATCCATTATCATGTATCAATCATATTTGAAAGATATAATCTTATAGGCTACAAAATCAGATTTTCAATACATAGAAATAATAACAAAATTATAGCAAGGTATTTTGTTGCAGGAAATTGAATACTATAAGCTAGAAAATGATGAAATTCTCATGTACAGGGGAAAAAATTATGTACCAAATTCCTAGGAATTGAAAAATATGATATTAAGAGAAATGCATATTGTACCTTATGTTGGGAACGTAGGTTATTAGAACAATATTACAGCTGTCAAGAGCCAATATTATTGGCCAGACATGAAGAAATAAGTTGTTGATTTTATTGCCAAATGTTTGGAGTGTCAAAAGGACAAGGCTAAGCATAGACACCCAGTTGGTTTGCTACATCCATTACTAATTCCTGAGTGGAAATGGGAAGTTCTAACAATATATTTCATCACCAAACTGCCCAGAAAAAACAAGAAGCATGATTCTATCATGGTAGTGGTGGATAAGCTTACTAGAGTTGCCCATTTTATTTTGGTAAAGCTAACTCACAAGGAAGACAACATTGATGATATTTATATGAGAGAAATTTCTCAACTATGTGGTATACCTAAGACAATTGTGTCTGACAGAGATCCAAAAATTACATCAAATTTTTGGAAAGGATTATTTAAGGGATTTGGAGCAAATTTGAATTTTAGCGCAACTTATCATCTGGAATCAGATGGAAAAATAGAGAGGGTGAATCAAGTGATTGAGGATATGTTGAGGATGTATGTGATGGATAAACCATCAAAATGGGATAAATACCTACACTTAGTAAAGTTTTCTTATAACAATGGGTACCAAGCATCTCTAAATATGATCCCATTTGAGGCACTTTATGGCAGAATGTGCAACACACTGGTAAGCTGGGACAACCTAGAAGATAGAGAAGTGTTTGGGCCAGAATTACTCAGGGAAATGGAAGAGGAAATGTTGAAAATAAAACAAAATTTAAAGGCTTCTCAAGACAGGAAGAAAATATATGTTGATAAGGGAAGAACTCACATGGAATTTAAAGTGGGTGAACATGTATTCTTGAAAGTAAATGCCAAAAAAAGTTCCCTGAAGTTGGGAAATTGTTCAAAGTTGTCAGCTCGTTATTGTGGGCTATTTGAAATCCTAGAGAGGATTGGGCATGTAGAATACATGCTTTCCTTTCCTGCATCAATGTCTATTCATAATGTATTCCATGTATCATTTCTCAAAAAGTATATACCTGATGCTAATCATTTCATTGATTGGAATGTGATTTAGGTGGAGAAAGAAGGCGCCTTTCAAGTGTATCTGGTGTGCATACTGGACCGAAAGATCAAACAGCTCTGGAATCGAGCCATAGATATAGTAAAGGTCCAATGGACCTCGTACGATCCTGAAGATGCAACTTGGGAGCACAATGATGCTATGCAATAAGAATACCCACATCTTTTTGAGGATTTTTGAAACTTTATTTGTATATCTGTATATATTGCCCTGAAGACATTGCATAAATAAGGGGGAGTGGAATGTAATACCCCTATGTCAAACCCCAAATGTAAATTTAAACACAAATGTACTTAAGTTGGTGAGTCGAGATGCATAAAGGACAGTATATCTATGATGCAAATGTAAATGTATTCGCATGCAAATATTAATGAAAAACACATCACTGCATGCTGACCAACCATGTAAAATAGTATGGGGGAATAAAATCCACTAGTTAGGGAAAGGGGGATAAAAGTTAAGGATAAGGGGATGAGCTAGGGAGCTTAAGCCAAAAAGTAATATTATATTAATATTCATTAAAGTATAAAGTATGGATAATTATTTCATCCTAAGTTCTAAGGATGGGGACAAGTGGGCCAAAGTAGCTCTCAGTATGACCACTGCCAAATTAGGGATATGCATACAAGGAGTTTGGATTTAGTGCATTTTCCATCATTCCATCATTTTCTCCATTCATGGACTCACAGATTTGATCTATCCTCTGTAATTTTTCTATTACTATCATTGTACATGTACTGTACCTGAATGAGTACCATACATGTACTTGTACATGTACCTATACTTGTACCTGTATCTGGTTAGCTTAGGAGTTGGACTGAAGAAAAAGGCTATCAGGCCCATGGGATATTGAAGAGGCAGGTTGTCAGGCCTATGGGAAATTTTTTCTAGGTGAGAGAATTGTTGGGAAATGATATCCCAAAGGTGCTAGACGACAGTTACAAGGCTCTGAGACTTCCTCTCCGACCTATTGTTGAAGCCCCAGAAAGGAAATGGGACAACAAAGGGACTGTTGAGCAGAGAAGGGGCACATTTTCTGGGGTGGGATAGACATGTGGGGAATGAGGGACTATAGGATGTTATTTAGAATTGGCACCTATGAAGGAGTTTTCCCTGTTGTCTCAGGTACATTAGCCCGGTTAGGAATTCCTTTACTCGGGTGGAGTTTAGTCCTAGCTCGGGGATGACCCACTGCTGGGAGTTTTGAGTAGTGTGGTCTAAGGATGGGAGGAACATGGAAGGTATGCACGCAGTTGGTGGAATTTTTATCAAATATAAGTGTCAATTTTTTGTTAAATTACATGTTACATTATTATTTATGCGTTTATTTTTATGGGTTTTTCATGTGTATGCTGCATGTGTATTTCCATTATTATTCTATATCAATCTGTGTATTTGCAGAGTATTTGTATATTTTAAATTTTGTATACAGTTCAAAAAAACAATCATGTGGCATATCCCATCATTCATGTGTTGGGGATGCTACATATGGTGGCTTAAGCTTCCTGAACTCTCCTTGAAAATTGTCCAATTGATGTCTTCTTCTTTGGTGCCTAACATGAGACACTTCTGGATTGCTTATGGAGTCTTCATATACATAAATTTTCCTTGCCAAGTAAGGAGGTGAGTGATGTATGTGAGTTATAATATCACTTCTTGAATGATCATTCCTTATGTAGTTATCTCTTCTTTCATGATATGTTCCTTCTTTTTGTTGCCATGAGTCTGATCCATTCTTTTCTTTCCTATGCAACCGATTTAGTATTTGCATCACTTGAGCATTTATTTGGTTTTTTTCTCTCATAAACCTCTGATTTTCTACTTTGTAACTCCACACTTCTATTCTCATGCTTCTCATAGTCTCTATTATTTTTTCTTGTTCCCCTCTACTCTTGTCCTTATTTGATTTTCTTAGCATTACTAACACTAATATTTTGACCTTTGGCTTATTTATCATGACTGAAGGATCCCTCTCCTTCCTCCATGTCCCAAGTGTGAATTATTATCTTGAACTGATATATTTATATCTCCTAATTCTACAAAATTTGCAAGCAATCATTTTGTTAGAATTATGCATATTATAGAAAATTTTCAATTAATGCTACAGGTCCTTTTTCTGCTCAATTCATGAAGCAATATATCATCATTATCAGAATTATAATAATTCAAATTTATTCTCCTATAAATCATATTTCCAATGAATATACTCATGCCTCATTCTGATCTCTGAGCTAAAAGTTATGGATTCCTAAAAAAACCATTTTCACCCCATTTGTGCATTTTGTCCACTAGTGCAATTTTTTTTATTGAAATGTGAACTTCTGTCAACTGCAGACAAATATATTAGATGTAGTTAATAATAATGGAAGGGAATTAAAAAAAACTCTCATATTTTCAATATGACGCTCCAATAAAAAGCTGCAGCAATGTAGAATCTGCAACTTTGTACTTCTCCACCCATTTTTCCAGAGATAATTTTAAGCAAAACTAGCTATCTCTCAATCTGTGCACTTATCGAAACATTTCACTAAAACAAATTTGTTTGTATTGATGAGTATATAAAATGTTGAGTAAATAAAGTTTTCTAGTTTTATGATCTGTTAGCACTCTGTAAATTTGTTTTCTTGATAAAAAGAATGACAGAGGTAACCTACAAACCACTTTAGAGCTAGGTACTAGACTGCTCAGCTCAGAGAGGGCTCTCTCCTGTCACTTGATCTTCAATAGATGAGTTTTCTTTAACAAATCAATGACTATGTTTTGCTTCTTTGGAGGGTTTTTTATAATTTTCCTGGCAAGGAAGGGGAGGGACACTTAGGGATATGGAGTCAAACTTATGAAACAAATGGAAGCATTGACTGGTCGGTAGAACTCTCCATAGGATAAAGGCTAAATGAGGCAATAAATATGAGTTATAAATTGTAAATTTGCAGAGTGTATGAAGAAAGGAAAAACATATAATTGTATCATAGCATTAAATAAATGAATTCTCACTTAGTTAGGAAGAACTTAGCACAGTTTAAATTGCTTAAGCCGAGAGAATCACAATATGAATTCTGGTCCTTTAACTATCCAATTTAAACATAATTCAGTGAAAATGAAATCAAAAGTATAGGAAATACATACAAAGAGAGCAGACAAAACTCATATCACCAAAAATATAATCTTTTCATGGAAACTTCAAGGCATTTGCATGTGTATTTTATTCATCTTCAAAAAACTACATTCAAGTTCCAAATAGCTAAAATCGTGCCCTTTCACTTGTTCCAACCCCTAATATATTTGGAAATCCTAATATTTATACAATTTGAGTTCCTTCAGTTTTGAAACCGATTACAATTATCAAAATGAAACGTTTCGGTTTTGAAACCATTTACAATGATTAAAATAAGATGTTTTGGTTTGGGAACCGATTACAATGATTAGCAAGGAATGTTTCTTGATCCAGATTCTGACTCCTCGGGCGCTTCAATCTCGTTCTTTGCCACTTGTTCTACTCTGGTCTTCCACATGATCTACCATCTTTAGCGACATCTGGCCATCATCTACTGGACCCTGAAAAACTGCATTTTGTCTTACCCAGTCACACTATCTCCTTCCATTGCAAGTCAGAAGGGATATCATAATATGCCATTTCCTTTATCAAAATCTCCAAGTCAATGTAGGAAGCATATGGCATGATTGGCAGTCCCATCTTAATTGTTTTGAACTAATTTAGGATTTCAAAATCTATAATTAGATTCTCAACCAAAGTATCTCCTTTCAGATTTTCCTTCAGGGTTTCAAACTTGGAATGATCCATTTTGCACTAAGTGAGGTGAGCATTGTATTCTTCCTGATCATAAAATTTTCCTTTTCCATACCAAAATGGTGGAAGGCATTTGATAAAGAATTCTTCAAACAAATCCTTGAACTCTTGTACACTTTGTTCCATCTGTGTTTCTTTGGTTTGGATTGATTTCAACAAGTTATGTTTATAAATATCCCTCCTGGCCCAGATAATCAATGTAGTTCTATGTTTAACCCCAATAGTATGAAGGTCTATAGTAGGAATGGAGTTGAGTAGATTTATGGCATTTTGGGCCGATTCTAATGGCTTCTTTGTTAAATTTTCATTCACAACAGTGCACCTACTTCTGGATGTGATGGCTATGTTCTCTTTATCATTAATGAAATTCAAATATACTATGAACTTGGTAGCTTCAAAAACTATAGATTCCTAGATGATATTCTTGGCCCCCTACAACAGGCCTTTTCCTCTTAAACTCATATTCAATTTTTCTATTCTTTCTTGTAGGAATTCATTCTCCTTTTGAAATTGAGCTATCCTTTCATCCTTTTCCTACATCTCCTGCTTCAATTTCTCTATATTTCCTTTTAGCCCTTTGATTTCTCCTTCTTTCAGGCTAACTTGTGACATAGCCTGGATAAGTTCTTTAGTGTTTGACCCAGCTTTTGTAGCAAGAGCTGCAACTAGAACCTTGTTTAGAAGTTATGTCTTCTCTTGTGACTATTTCACCTTTTCGCGTTCTAGATGCAACACCCTAGCTTTGTATTCCAATGTCTTTTGATGAAGTGTTTCCTTTTCCTATTCTAGAGAAACCAATTCTATTGTTTTTGGATGCTCTGTAGTAGAAATTTTCAATTTCTTCTTCAAACTTTGAATTAATTTGTCCTTCTCATCCAATGAGGATTTCAACCCTCGGGGGACTTTATATTCTAGCCTCTTGACCTAAGTCTACCAAGCTCTGCTACATTCTTTTTCCTGACTCAATTTTCCTTCCAATTTAATTGCATAAGATGACAGTTTTGAATTCTTCAAGATTAAACTTAGGTAATCCGAATACAACATATCACTGGTATGCTTATGAAATTTGACCTTGTCTGGAGCACTAATGTTATCATATATTATCTTTATCTCATAGAATTTGTCTTCATCTGCAAATGCAATGTTAAAGGTTCTCTTTTCAACATCCATTACTGTGAACAAAGAAGATTTATGCTGATAAATATTTTCCACTTCAGGGACTAAATCCCTCATCTCACCCAGAGCTATGTTTCCCTTCTCAGCATACTATTTTTCCAAATCTTCTTTCGATTGATAATCTGCCTCAGATGTTCTATCAAAGATACATTTCTTACTGCTAAAGGTTCTTGAGATACTGTTATAACCCTAATTTGCACCATACATACTTACCTGACATCAATCCATCTCATATGCCTTCTTTTCCAAGCCAGTACTGAACAACTCTTCTTAAAAACACCCTTTTTAAAGGCCCACGTGCCTTGCTCCACTACAACCCGTGTGTACACTCTAGCTGACCCACTACAGCCCGCGTGTACCTACAAAAGCACAAAAAATGGAAAGTTGCTGATGGAACCCACAGTTTTGGGTAAGTTAACTAAACCTTTTGACCATACATGGCCAGTCATTCAACTAAATACCTAGCTCCTTCTAGCCTATAAAAGAAGGGGTAGGGGTCCCATTCTAAAGGAGGAAAAACATAGTAAAGAAACTCTACCCGAATTCGTATGCCCCTTTTCCCAAGATTCTGCAACCACTTTGTGATTTCAATGAAGAAGAGAAGAAAGTGTGTTAGTAGTTTGTGCACAGTAAAAGAGGAGCCCAGGACCAGATTCGTGGAGCAGTGGTCGACTTCATCATTGTAAGTTTCTTTAGTGAAGCTAATAATAAAGAAGTACTTTTCTCGTCCCACCATATGAGGTTTTCATTGTTTATTGCGTACATGTTGATTAAATCTCTAACCCATTAATCCGTAGATCAAATGCATGTGGAGTTCTTTGTTTGTATTTTATGAATGAAGGTCAACCTTGGGAGGAGAGTTGTAGTCAAAGAGAGACCAAGCATGAAGAGGGATTGATACCAAACATCGGAAATAAGGTATGTTCACTTGATATTCTTAACTGTGTATTTGCTTAGGAATAATGGGGATTAGGTCTGGGATGATAGTAAAAAGTAGGAATCTTTAGGTCTTTTATGCATGCATGATAAAACCCTAAGTGCTAGTCCATAGGGGGATTTCCCACTCACAATAGAATTTGCGACCATACTGGGGATTTCTCTTGAGTTTTCTGGGGATACTTTTTGGTAGTTTTAAATTGGTTCCATCACCTTTTTTCTGAGTTTCTGCAAGAGTCTGAGCTAGTAGGGATTCTAGTCTTCCATACAAGTATTCCTTTCTTTCTTTGCTTGGTTGCATTCTCATTTTGGGAAGTCACAGAGGTACACACAACCCGTATAAGGCCTGCATGCCTGTACACACACCCAACCTTCACACAGCCTGCGTGGACACGCTAGCTGATGAAGTGACAGTAGCATGGTTAAGTTCAGAAAAATGTTATTAAAAGAGGCAGTCATCCTCTTCCCTGTCAGAAGTGATCCTTCTCAGGGGTTTTCTGAAACTCATTCTGGTCTCTGTTTTTGCAGTTTGTAGCTTAGGTACCATTTCAGATTGGTTTTGTTCTATGAAATTTTCCTTGGATTGTTTTTATTTTCTAACAAAGTAAGTTTTTGAGTCTTCAAGACATTCTGGTTCTCAATGCCAGTAGTCTCTGCCAGTGTTTGATTTCTTATCTTTTCATTTTTTGAAGAGTTGTAGAGGTACACGCATCCTACATAAGGTCTGCATGCATGTACATGCGCCTTGACCTTTTACAGCTCGTGTGCACAAGCTAGCTGTTGAAATGTCAGCATCGTGCCTGTTGAGAAAATTCTTGTTTAAGGAGAGGTAGTCATCCTTTTCCTTTTCATGTGTTATACCTCTCAGGGTTCTTGGTCTATGTCATAGCAGTCGACAACTTAGGTTTGATCACAACAATAGCTTTCTTTTTCATTAAGAAGTTTTCCTCAAAAGTTTCTTTTCATAGGGTTTTTAGACAAGTGTGAGAGTCCTTTTTAATCTACTTGAGTGTTATTTTTAGTGACTCTTTGCGATCCGCGCTTAGGCCAGAATTTTTCTTGGTCTTTACTTGTCGGCATTTTTCCTTTTTTCTTTGTGAGCATTAAAAAAAAAAAAAAAAATTTATTTCTTGGTTTGGTTAAGTAGTTGTTGGTTTGCATTAATAACCAGGAAAATTTTGTCTTTCATAAGTTCTTGGTTGTTTACTTAGGACAATAAGTAGCTCGTAGTGGAGCGAAATATTTTTTTGAGTTTGCTGTTCAAATATCTTAGAGAAAAAAAAATAATTTGAAAAGTTGATTCAGAATTGTGTCAAGAAGAAGTTATTTTGTTTCCAGCTTTTTGTTTATATTTTCTTTCGTCTCTCAAAACATCTCTAGTTTCACTTTCTTAACCTTTGACTTAAGACAAGCCATAAAAAATTAATGATTAACTAAAATCAACTAGACTTTATGTTTGTAGGGTCCATCAACTAGTCTAGGCTAGAGCCTTGATTTAGGTTGGAGAGGAAACTCTTCAAGGCTGCAAAACATACATAAGAGTTTGTGATAGGGAGTGTTGAAAGTCTAGTATCGCGAAAGTTATCTGGGACCCCCCTCTAACACAGGGGATAAACACAAGGTCACGTGGGGAAAGGTAGCGGAGATAACCCCTCCAAAGCCAGACCAAGCGTAGTGGGGAATGCATATAGAGGGCTTGTTTTGGGCTTTCGTCGATTGCATTTGCCATGAAGCTTCGTGGGTCTCGAATCCGTTCAAGGTCCTCAGTTGTCTTCTAGACCACTTGCTTTCGATACCCTTGATAGGTTTTGGTCTTGATGCCCTGCTCATTGCGGTCCACCCGACTGTTGACTGTACCCGTCTGGTGACTGTTCACGCGCTACCAACCTAGTTGCCATTATTTTAGGGACTTACACAGGTGACTGCGAGGGTAGACCATGGTACCTAGGACAGACATCGGGACACACTTTGAAGAGTATACCTGGAGGGTGCTTCCGTATTCGAGTTGCACTTGCACCTGTAAGTTTCTCTAGTGTTGGTTGTTGTAACTGTTATTCCAAATAGTTTAGTCATTACTTATTTTATCTTGTAGGGACTTTTTCTAGTGTGTGTTGTTTTTGAACGAATACAATGACCTAGTGTGTCTTTGATCTTCTCACACAGTGGAGGATCACGAGCTACGCCGGTCACAAAGGCTTCTTGGCCTACCACCGGTTACATTGGAGCCACCCCCGCCACCGCTAAGGTGAAAGCTAGACCAACAAGGGTCTTTTGAAGAAACTGGGTCATAGAAAACTATGCCTGACCAACATCTAAAGGAACCAACCATTTTCGACTTTGGAGAAGACGCTCTCAGTCCATATGAAACTCCAACCACTAATCTTTCGGTGCCCATCATCATAAAGATCTATCCTTATGAGTGCCAGACAGTGTCAGACGCAACAATGGAAACAACTCGTGCCACTTCTTCTGGGAATTATTCTATTCCCACTACGGTTGTCACCATAGGGGGTGTTCCACCTCCTAACCCACCATCGCTAGTACGAGCCACCATGGTCTCGATCGCCTCTACCTCGAACATTGGTCTGATCCCGTCTTTGGTAGTGGCCACTGCTCCTTCCACACAGAGTGCGACAAGCCCTCCATTCTCCTACGGGATGCCTAACTGAGGTACAAGCCCTGTACTCTCCTACTCCACTTTACAAACTTTAGGTCTGGGGGCAGGGATCTCTAATGCTCCTCTACAAGGACCCATAGGGGGAAATTTTGCTTCTTTTAACACTTTCCCTTACGGAGGAGGTCATATACCTCCTTCGTCCCCTTCGCTCGACGATGCCCACCAGCAATCTGTCAGGCTGAACACACAACATAGTTCATTTGGAGCAGGGAGTCAAGGACCACCTTCTCATAATATGCCAGTAGGTTTGACACCATTTTCTTTGTTCGGTGCATTTGGTAACAATGTTTTCTCGTCAACTTCTTTCCCAACTGGGGGCAACCCCAGTTACAGACAACCTAATCCTATGCAGGGTACTATTCCTGCACAGGGGGCACACCCAGGAACTTCTTCTGCATCAGGACCTTGGAATTCTTGGCAGGAATCAGTTCCCTCATTAGGAATGTTGATCGGGGGCAATTCTTTTCACAACCAATGGAACCCCGGGAAAGGTGCAGTACCTATGCCCATGGGATCGACATGGGACAACCCTTCCCAAAGTCCTCTGAATGTAATGCATGCCCAACCATCTATGTCCTATTTTGGGAATCAGCCAATGATGTCTCCTCAAACGCAAAATCTATACGTTGGTCATGGCCATGGTTTTTACCAGAACCCGGGCCAGCAACCCAACTTTTCCTGGCAACCTGGTGCCAGTCAAACTCCAGGCCCCTTTTTCCATGGTTATCACCAACAACCCAAACTACCTTTCCTGACAACCTTGCATTTTCTAGACTTACCAAGGTTGTTGAATGACCTTATCTGTCATGATCCATGTTGGCCCTCTATGCCGATGAAGTTTCCTTTAGACATACCAAATTTTAAAGCCAAGCCTAACGAATATCCAGGAGATTATGTGACTACTTTTCACCTTTGGTGCTTGTCTGATTCGTTGAAATATGACTCCATACAGTTGCGATTGTTTCAACGTACTCTCATTGGGAGTGTTGCGGAATGGTACATTGAGATCGACCACTCAAGATACTCTTCCTTCAATGAATTGGCAATGGCTTTCCTGAACCATTTCCAATTAACTGTGAGATACGACTGACACCAAATTGCTGGCCAATTTTGCACAGACAAAAGAGGACCATATCTCTAATCACATCCGAGAGTGGAGACGCCGGAAGAGTTTGATTAAGGTTCCAGTCCCACTAGCATTCTTGCTTGAGTGGTTCCTTAAGTCTTTGGTTCCATAGTTATCCAAATATGTCGCAACATCGAGAGTGTTTTCTGAGGAAGATGCAATCAAGATAGCTCAACATATTGAGCTAATCTATTATCAGTTTGTTCTACTATATGAGATCTTCCCAGATGCGCCACGATCAATACTTGATAAAAGTAGATAGAGAGATGGACCACATGCCGATGGTATTGTTGGTTCAACACAAACAAAGCCTGCTGAACAACTAACGAAACAATTGCAACAATTATCTATCCAGCATACAATGGCCAGCCAAACTATTGTTCTAGCTGCTCCCCCTATCTAAACATTGGATGTACACAGTGTGCAATCGAAAAATCTGAAGGCCACCCAGTAACTTGAAGGAAAGAAGAAACAACATAACAAGGGTAAGGGGGATATAAAACCCACTAATAATGATGTCAGGGGAAATAACAAATAAAGGAAGTCGAGGTATCTATGTAATCTGTGCGCGGAAGACCACCCAACTTACCAATGCCCTTGGCTTGCAAAGGCCCAAAAGTTATTGTCACAACAACAGCCTGTTGTGTTAACAAATCCATTTCAACTGGCCAAAATCTAACTCAAGCCTCTACAAGCGCAAAAGGGGGAAGCCAAGGAACCCCTTCGTCTTCAAACAATCCTGCATCTACGAATGTGTATATGATGAAAGGTGATGCCTATAAATCGAATAGAGCACATGATTACATCAAGCCAAGCACCTCTGAGAAAGGTAAATAAGTTGAAACCCCATCTCTTCCTCTTCATATCGAGAAGACACTGGGTGAAACCATGACACACATCCCAAAAGGTGTGTTTAAGAAGGATTCTCACAACCCAAATGCAAGGGCCACCCAAAACTACTATATGGTGGAGGATTTGTCTCAAACCCCTTGTGTGATGTCTACTTTGGAAGTCCTCCAAAGATGCCCTTTCCAGAGAAAGGTTTTGTTAGTCTCTTTAGGATGCATCGAGACTTGTAATCCGGGTACGATCATGCTTGATACAACTGAATTGTAACCTCATATCCCTTACCACATAGCATTCTAGATAGTCATGGATTACACCATGAAAACTTTTACTCGAAACATTTTCTGCATGGTGGTTGATGAGGGTGCCTCAATATGTGTAATTTCTTTGGTGTGTTGGAAGGCCATTGGCCAACCTGTTTTGTCTCCGTCACCTACTCTTCTTACCTCTTTCGACGGTCATTCATTCCGACCACATGGAATTATCCTCTCTTTTCTCGTGCAGTTAGGAGGGAAAACTATGTGTGTTGATGTTGAAGTGGTTGACGCATATATCGACTACAATATCTTGTTAGGGAGGAGTTGGACCTACGCTATGCAAGCAACAGTTGCTACATTTTTCCGGGTCTTTTTGTTTCCACACAAGGGCTGGATCATGACCATTAATCAGTTGTCCTTCTCTCATCCCGACCCTTCATTGGGGGCATCCGCGGTTCCAATGATTGATAACCCTCAACTTGACATCGTCAACATAGGGGTTGGTTTGTGCCCACCTTTGATGGGTACTTTCGATTACCCACCTCCTAAAGGCGATGTTAAGTTCATATCTGACCACCATAAGGTTGATATTTTCCAAGTTTCATCGTTTCGTATGACTTACTTTAATGAACTGTGGATTCTTCCTTCCCCATCGGCCATGATGGAAGGGACAAGGCACCATGGTATGTCCATGCCCTTGTCCATGAAATAAGTGGTGTACTCTTTAGTCCAGCAAGCTTCCGCCGACCCCAATCCAACTTCCGCAGAAGAGTTAGATCCAATTCTAGAGCCTATTTGGGCTCAAGGTTCCCTCGTTGATACAGATTCTTTAGATTTATTCTTTCCCTCAGATGAAGCAATCATTGAATCAATGACTAGTCCGGACAAACCCTAGGACGATCTCCATCACAGATCTTACTTCCTCGTAGAGTTAAGAAGAATTGAAGCAGGGGAATTCACCTCGACTATGATGTGAGACAGGTCTTGTCCTATCAATCCTTTGGCTACACATGTTGTTTATGCCGAGGGTAATATAGCAACCATCGCTAAAACTATACCTATAAACATCTCCAAAACTCCTAGCATCATAGAGAATGTTTTTGTCGGAGCTGACTGTTCCCCCGAAGATATTCAAATATACATGAATTTATTTAAGGAATTCCGTGACATTTTTTCTTGGTCTTACGAGGAAATTCTATGCATCGATCCAAAAATTGTTGAACATGAAATCACGACTTATCCTGACGCTAAGATGGTTCGGCATAAGCTTCATCTGGTTAATCCTAAGAAAGCAACATCTATTAAGGTTGAAGTAGAGAAACTGCTCAAGGTAGGTTTTATCTAGCCTGTCCATTTGACCTAATGGGTGTCAAACCCCATGCCTATTAACAAAAAACAGGGTATGATTCGCGTATGCACGGACCTTCGTGATTTGAACAAATCTTGTCCAAAAGATAATTTCTTCACACCATTTATTGACCAGATAGTCGATGAATGCATAGGTTGCGAGGCCTTTTCTTTCATGGATGTTTTTTCGGGATATAATCAGATACAAAACAAACCCGAAGACCAACACAA
Organism: Picea engelmannii; assembly: GCA_009831015.1. Lineage (NCBI taxonomy): Eukaryota > Viridiplantae > Streptophyta > Pinopsida > Pinales > Pinaceae > Picea > Picea engelmannii. Next base: position 368,137 of record ML779304.1, on the reverse strand, counting down.
AAAAACATTCATTTGTCCATGGAGTACATTCCCATATCATAAGATACCTTTTGGTCTGAAAAATGATGGAGCTACCTTTCAGTGGGCCATGTCTTTTTCTTTCCATGATCTCAAACATATTTTTGAGGCCTACTTAGATGATTTATCTTTGAGTGATGTCGCTACTTCCAGATTCGCTTGAATCCCAAAAAATGCAGTTTTTGCGTGACGTCGGGTTGTCTGCTAGGTTTCATAGTTTCAACAATAGGGATCATGGTCGATCCTCTCAATGTTGAGGCAATAGTTCAGTTTCCTCCCCCACGTACAATCCTTCAACTTCAGAGTCTACAGGGAAAAGTGAAATTTTTGTGGCGTTTCATCGCAAACTATGCCGAGATCACAAAGGGATTTATGCTCTTACTAAATAAAGATGTTCCTTTTCATTGGGAAGATGTCGCTCAATGCTCCTTCAAAGCCTTGAAACATGCCCTCATAACTACCCCTCTACATCGGCCACCCAATTATAACAAAGATTTCTTATTATACTTGGCTGCAACAGAGTCAACCATCGGCATGGTATTAGTTCAAGAGGATGATTTTCTCTCAGAATATGTGATTTATTACCTGAGCCGAGGCCTGGTTGGACTAGAACTGAATTATTCTCATATCGAAAAACTTGCATTGGAAGTAGACCATGATGTCCAATAGTTCCGTCATTATGTTTTGTTTCGCAAGACCACGGTCATTGCCATTGTGAATCTGTTTCAATACGTGTTGACACAACGGGCCGTCAACGGAAAGATCAATATATGGATAGTTTTCCTCCAGGAATTTGACTTAGATTTCATTTTGGCGAAGTCCAAAAAGTCACTGGTCTTTGCAGAACTCATCTCGGAACTTTCAGTCGAGTTAGGTGATGTTATGTTTGAAGAGTCTCCTTTTCAAGGAGACATGTTTTTGATAGCATCTTTGGACCCCTGGTATGGAGATATACTTGTCTATCTCTAGAATTTCAAGTGCCCTGCCTCTGCTTCTCATGATGAACGTCACCGTATATGCTATCAGGAAAGGAGCTATCTCATACTCAAAGATACTCTGTATCGTCGAGGTGTAGATTGCATCCTTCATAGGTGACTCACTCATGAAGAAGCGAAAATCATGCTTAACGATTGCCATACTGGCGGTCATTTTTCTGGGTTGGAAACAACCCAAAATATTTTATGAGCCCGTTACTTCTGGCCGACACTAATCAAATATTGTATCACATCAGTCAAGAAGTTCCACCCGTGTCAAATCTTCTCACGGAAGATGAGGGCACATCCCTCTCCCATGTTTCCTGTCATCACCGTTGGCCCCTTCACCAAGTGGGGGATTGATTACACTACCTGCAACCCTCCTTCAGTAAGGGGGAATCGTTATATCATTGTAGCAATAGACTACTTCACCAAGTGGGTCGAAGCTATGCCAACATTCAAATATGATGGCGAGACTTCTGCCCTCTTTTTGTTTAACCAGATTATAGCATGGTTTGGTGTCCCAAGAGAGATTTTCATTGACCATGGCAGTCACTTTAAGAACACAATGATGACTGAGTCAACATCAAATATTGGGTTGAGGAAAGAACATTTGTGACCCTACTACCCTCAAGCGAATGGTCAGGTGGAAGTTGTCAATAAATCTCTTAAGACCATGCTACAACGAACGATCAATTCGGCCAAGTCAAATTGGCATTTGATGTTATACTTGACATTATGGGCCTACCAAACGTCTGTTAAGACTGCAACTAGTTCTCACCTTTTCAACTCGTTTATGGGTTGGAAGAAATCTTTCCCATAGAATGCCACATCCCATCATTAAAGTTGGCAGTATAGTTATTGCCAGACACTTCACCACTTGAAGAGCGTTTATTATATCTCGAGTAGCTCAATGAGAAATGGTTTGATGCAGCCTTAGATAATGAAGATCACAAACAAAAAGTCAAGTGTTAGTATGATTGGTCCGTTCGTCCTCCTATTTTCTTAGAAGGAGACCTTGTCCTGGTCTACGACCAATATAAGGACCCCCTGGGGGCAGGGAAGTTCAAACCCATGTGGTTCAGACCTTTCATCGTAAAAGAGGTTATAAAAAAGGGCACTTATCGTCTGGTAGATTTTGAGGGAAATGCTTTGGAAGAGCCTAGAAATGGGCTCTACCTCAAGAAGTATTACTCATAGGTAGGTCACCTTGGGTAACTTTTTATAACATATGTATAGTCTTTGTACTATTACTTTTTGGTTTCTTTTGGTTTTATGGAAGTGTCATTTTTGATATTATCTTTTATCGTTGTGGCAGATGTCAAGTGAATCAGAGGTGTTCGTTGGCTTCATAGATGACACTAGACGACACACTCAGAGGGTTGCCTCCATAGCTTGTGTAATTTTTACACCTCAGGGCCAGTTATTATCTACATGAGGTATATGTTTAGGTGACACCACAAACAATATCACCGAATACAACGCAGTTATTGATTTGCTTCATGACGCTTTGTCACTTGGTATCTCTCACCTCCAGGTCTATTTAGATTCTTAGCTAGTTGTGTCTCAGTTAAATAGAGTCTACCGTGTTCATGATCATAATTTACATCGACGGTTCCTTAGGGTACGTCTCACGAAGCTTTGATTATATTACATATTTTCATGTTCCTAAGAGATTAAATCAAGTCACAGATACTCTAGCTAATCAAATTTTAGATTGGCATCTCACACACATATAAGAAGGATACACACATACACATGTAAATACATTTTTAGAGAAAAAGTAATCCATAAGACGTAAAAAAGACATAAAAATCCATATAATATCAAAAGTATCAGAGTACATGCGTGGGCACAAGCACCTAAAAAATATGGCCAGTAATGAGTCATAAGGCTTATGCCCTAAAAAAATATACAAATAGTTCCCCCGACACATGAAAAGTCTAGCTTAACTAAGGACGGGGCCTTTTGGCCTTGTTGTAATGGTCAACGACATTTTCCAAACGCCGAAAAATTTGGACCCACGTTCGTGGTGCCCCCACTACATGAGGCTGCATATATGGAGACAAATCCTTGATCTCTACCATGGGCACTATGCAAGTAAGCGAGGTGAAGTTTCTCTCTACTCATCTCAAAACTCTCTCAACCTCATTGACTGGAGGTAGTCCTGCTGCTGCTGGCCCGCCAGCTACGGCTGGGGCTACCTCTGGTCGAGGACATTGTCTGTTCCTTGCATAGTTCGTTGGTCGCACCGGCCCCACATCTGTACATAATAGACACATATCTGTCAAATTCTCTGGTATAAAAAAAATTATATATATATAAACAACAAAAAAGAAATCTTATCCATCTCTCCTCGCTCCTCACCGGGAGGTACCGGTATCTCAGGATCTCTCAAGAAGTCAATCCTAGCATAGGGTAATCCTCTATGACCGGGATCTGTCCTGACAACCAAGAAAAAAAGTTGTCATCAAAGGCCTCAATGGTCCTTCCCCCCCCCCGTCACGGCAACAACACCACCCATCTGCATAACGCAGGAAGAGAGGCCTGGTAACCTCGTACCACCTCTCTAGGGCTGAAACTGGGCACTCTTTCAAAGAAGAAAGAGAAAAGAATATTTCCAAACCCGAAGTTCCTCTGATTCCACAATTGGAAATATGTTAGATGCCTCTTCATACAATCTGGTAATGTGGTGCTCCAGTAAAAAAATTGTGCATTTAAGCACTAGATTGCACAATTCATTTGTGCACGGGAAGCCTGATGCAAAGTCCCATACCTAGTAATCCGCCCGATGAGAAACACTATCACTTGCAGTGATAATTCTGAGGTCTTGCTTATTGGTACTTGCAAGCTTGTTCTGTCTGTACCCACCTCACAATGGAGTCCAATCAACTCCGAGATGTTGTGAGGCTTGGAGGGAAAAGTACGAAAATTGATTAGTTCCCCTCTCCTAGAGAGGTCAGTCAGAAAGTATATATCCTCTATCGTTGGAACCAACGACTGCCCCTCTAGCATAAAGGCCTCTGTGTCGGGATGCCAATAATCAACCAAGGCATTCAATATCCTAGGTTGTGCTCGCATGAAAGGACATAGAATTTTTTTTAACAACCCACATTGCATTAATGTAGAAACAACATTAGGGTCCTCCCCAACCAATGCACTAATATCCTCATGCTCTCTTTCCCTCTAGTGAACATACATCTTGCAAAAAAACCAAGTTCAGGAGGGTTAACTCTTACTTTTTAAATTTTTTTTACATTAAGTGAAGGGTCCACGCGAGTTGTAATGATGACAATAGTGTGTAAACGCATGCAGTTTTTCCTCTGCCCACGTGTACACTCGGGCTGTCATAAGACAACCCGCGTGGACTTAGGGTCAACCTTTTAAAAGGTTGACGCCCCCAAAAAAAATGAATTTAAATGCATAAAGAAATAATTAAATTGCAAGAGGGGGTAGTGAGTACTTACTTGGTCCAAGTGGATGGTCGTTTCGTCCACTGAAGCTCCCATAATCAACTCTTTCCACAAAGGGCTAATTTTGGTTTTTTGTCAATTTCTCAATTAGCAATGGTGATAATGAGCTGCCAGCTTCTATTTATAGACTTTTTGGCCTCTTTTTGTCAATTTTTTGGACTCGTTTGTCATTTTTTTCTAAACTGAAAATCATTTAGTATGGTTCGGGAGTTTTGTTTGGATTTTCATGAGAAGTGTTCTTTGGGTATTTGGAAATTTTGGGAGTTTCAGGTCATTTTGAAGCTCCTTTGGTAAAAAGAAATTTTTTCCAACTCGTTGCATTTAATATAGGATTCCACCTCCACTTTCTGCATCTTGTTGTCTTTTTCACTTTTCCATAGGATCGATCCTACCGAGTTGCGACACGGAACCATCATTGTTGCTTTAGGAGTGTTGTAATCTAGTGGTATAACCTACCTTAACATGGATTCCCTAGGTAGATCCTGGTTGCATTTTGGTGTCCATGATGTCACTAAATGACTATAGACCTAGGAGTCCTTACTATCTTTTCTTGATTACGAGTTTGATCCTCATTTGCATAATTCCATATCACTCTTTATCTCACCCTCAGGACTCCCAAAACTTAACGGGTCTTCTTTTAAGCTCTTTTCAGACCCTCTAAATGTGAAAAGATTGTCGAGTGATATTGTTGACCTTCATGCTCGCTAAAATGAAATTTGAAGTCACATCTATCCAACAGTAGTTTACCCCTTTTTTGGTCTAGATCGTCAACTATACAAACAAAGGTATTCTCTAGAAGCCTCGGTTCTCTAGAAGAGTATTCTCAGGTATAATTTTAACCCTTTTTCAGGTCTGAGGGACTACATTTACGAAAAAGGAACCCCCACAGAGTCCATAGTTAATCTCTTTTCAGACTCCCTAAAATTGAAAAGATCATCGAGTGACCTTATTCTTTCACACTCGTTAAAATGGTCCATAAGAACATCCCTGACGGAGTCCATAGTTAAGATTTTTTCAGACTCCTTAAAAATGAAAAAATTGCCGAGTAACCTTGTCTTTATCATAGTCGTTAAAATGGTTTTGAATAGACGTCTGGTTGGTGCTAGTTTACCCCTTTTTCGAGCCGACTAGACTATCTTCGAAAAAGGTACCCCAACAAAGTCTCCTTTTATGTTTTTTCAGACTCTCTAAATATGAAAAACTCCCGAGCTTACCTTCTCTGGGCTCGTTAAAAGTACATCGAATGACGTTACCATTGTGTGTTTTGTTAACCATGTTTGCATACCTGCATCTTTGGCCTAATTCCGGCTCCATGTTGCTCTCAAATGAACCATCTGAAGCATGCCTTATATGCAAGCCCTGTAGAACTTTTCCTTTGCATCTTGACACCTTTGGCCCTAGGAGGGATTTTTTCGAGTGTCCTTGCTCTAAACATCAGTCTTGTCCTTGCGCATAGAACTAGTATGTTTGTGACACTTGTTCCTCCTTTGTAACGTAGCATTTTTTTTTTTTTCCAAAATTATTGAAAAAGACAAAAAAAATAAATTAAACATACCCCAAAAACAGGAAGGGAAAAGTATTTTCTTTTTATTGGCAGGACAATGAGTCTCCCTTGGAAAAATCACATCCTTATGTTTGTTCGTCAAGCTCTAGGATTTAATATGACCTTAGAAAGATGTTCTTGCTACATAGATTTATGTCCTCCTCCATTTGGTTATTCTTCCAAACATATGGAGAGTTTGTGTTGCCTCCTGCATCATGAATTTATGTCAATGCCATGCTACCTGAGTCTCATTATTTGACGTGCTATTGTCCAAGGGAAGTTTTTACCAAGCTTGAGTCGGACCATTTGCATTTTGTCTCCTAACCTCATGCCTGGCCATCCCGAAAGTCCAATCAAGTCTTTGTTCGAAGTCAATGAAGCCTCCAGTCTGATCATCAAGATCCTCTAGTCCATGACCGACGAGTCGTCGAAGACCTCTGGGTAGTGAATTTGTACACTCATATTACACTCCTACCCGAGCTTTGAAGATTTTGAAATTATTGCTTGAGATCTAAAGACCTCATCTCCAGCCATCAGGCCTTATCATATTTTATAATATGGATACTATACATGTATATCTTTTTTATTTTGACATGTAGATCTGTTGTGTATTGCTCGCGGCTACACTTTATATAGTTATATGACATGGATATACAGTGTATTTAATTGGTAGCCATGATTCTATTTCATTCTGAGCATGGGTATGCCCGCCTCGGTGAGACAATTGTTATTTTGCAGATGGCACCTCCCAAATTCTGGTCCTTGGTCTCACCGATTTGGTATGTTGATAAAGATTGATAATGTATTTCAGCCATCAGATGCTCTTCTGACCTCACACATTAGGGGGCATCTGTTATAACCCTAATTTGCACCAGACATACTTACCTGAAATCAATCCATCTCATATGCCTTCTTTGCCAAGCCAGTACTAAACAACTCTTCTTAAAAACACCCTTTTTAAATGCCTAGGCGCCCTGCTCCACTACAGCCTACATGTACACTCTAGCTGACTGACTACAACCCGCATGTACCTACAAAAGAACGAAAAATGGAAATTTGTTGACGGAACACACAATTTTGGGTAAGTTAACTAAACCTTTCGACCATGCATGGCCAGTCATTCAACTAAATACCTAGCTCCTTCTAGCCTATAAAATAAGGGGTAGGGGTCCCATTCTAAAGGAGGAAAAACATAGTAAAGAAACTCTACCCGAATTTGTATGCCCCTTTGTCCAAGATTCTGCAACCATTTTGTGATTTCAACGAAGAAGAGAAGCAAGTGTGTTAGCAGTTGGTTCAAAGTAAAAGATGATCCCAGGACCAGATTCGTGGAGCAGTGGTCGACTTCATCATTGTAAGTTGCTTTAGTGAAGTTAATAATAAAGAAGTACTTTTCCCATCCCACCATATGAGGTTTTCATTGTTTATTGCGTACATGTTGATTAAATATCTAACCCATTAATCCGTAGATCAAATGCATGTGGAGTTCTTTGTTTGTCTTTTATGAGTGCAAGTCATCCTTGGAAGGAGAGTTGCAGTCAAAGAGCGACCAAGCGTGAAGAGGGATCGATACCAAACATCAGAAATAAGGTATGTTCACTTGATCTTCTTAACTGTGTATTTTCTTAGGAATAATGGCGATTAGGTCTGGGACGATGGTAAAAATTAGGAATCTTTAGGTCTTTTCTGCATGCATGATAAAACCCTAAGTGCTAGTCTGTAGGGGGATTTCCCACTCACAATAGATACCTTCACTTTGGATTTTTCTTTCCTTATCAACCTCTACAGTTCTAGTACCACTTTCCACCATATCTAGATTTACCTGTTCTCTGGGTTCTTCTTCTTCTAAATCCACAATCGGTGCATGGTTATGAAACTTTCATCTTCTTAGGAGCTTTCTGTTGATAACTGGTTCCCATGACTTCTGAACTACTTCTCTTGATGTAAACACTTATCTTATGAAATTCGACTATCAATTTATGAGAAGCTTGTTGTATTTGAATTTGTTGCAGGGTTGCCTCCACTTGCTGTGTTTGAGTTGGTTTCAATATTGCTTCCATATCAACACAAACTTCTAGATTTTCCAGTTTATCAAAACCCTCAACATGTTCATTCTCATAAGGGGCCTGTTTGTTCATCAATCTTCTCTTGGATATGATTTGGTGTGGATCATATCTTCTTCCCTGTAGCTGTGGAAAAACAAACTCTTTGATCTTTTCTTGAACTTGAGATAATCATGATATGAATTTGACAATGAACGTGGCAATGATAAAAGGGAAATTGAGGTTAGAGGCTTTGTGAAACTTCAATAAATGATATGTCTCAGATATAATTCTCTGCCTGATGAATTCAAGGTAAAAAATTCTAGGAGTAAGAAAAATAGGTAATAGATAAGGGGATTCATGACAACCATAAACCCAGATTATTATTGAGTGCATGAATAGTACCCAATCCCCCACTCTATTCTCTAGATTTGGATGTAGATAACTTCTCATGTCATCCAAAACTCTAGGTAGGTTGGTATTGAAAATCAAACTGTAAACTTTGGACATGACTTTGTTTATGAAGATGAGCAATGTAATCCTTTTACATTCAGTTGATACAAATGTTTCTTCAGGAAATTCTCTCTTATTGGTTTCAAGGAAAATCTTCAACAGATAGGTGTAGTATCTGAAATGTCTTAGAGAGAGAAAATTCACTAGTTGTTTATGGATATTATTAGCTATGAATTGTTCAAAACTGATACAGACTGACAAACCAGACTCTGACTTAAAAAGGGTCAAAAGAAAACTGAGCATGACTTCGACTACATATTTGTCATTGTATTGACCTAAAACTCAACTCAATAGGGAGTATACCCATTGGACTTCAATGACCATTATATTCACATTCATCGGCAAAGACAAACCCACTAAAAATTGTCCAGGTTTGATAATTCTCTGTAAAAACAGATCTCAAACCTTTGACAAACATTCTCTATATACCCTAATTAGATTTTCTTCATTGAAAGGTTCAAAAATTGCAAAAAAAGACTCTGGTATACCAAGGGACTCTCAAATTGACAGAATCTCTACCCTACACATGACCTCAGACCCTCTTTTATTCACAAAGACTCTTTCTTCATGGGAATATTATTCGGCGCACCAACCTATAAATTCGGGAAAAGGGAAAGTGATTTCGACAGCATAAGGGACTATGGTGGCCTAGACTGCTTCAAGGAATAATATACGCCTTCCTACTTTATCGTACAAGTTGCTTTTGGACACAAAGATAGGAGAAATAGTGATTTCGGTATTAAAAAACGCCTGAATCTCGGTCAATTAGGGCTTCTTAATTCACCACAGGATCTTGTTATGTTATTGTTGGCCCTTGACCAAGTTTTGGAGAACCTTGGTCATGCTTTACCATTTTTGGGACTTTGGCAGGATGGTCGAAGACAAAGCGCCCAGGCAAAGCAAATATCGCAGGATCTCGCCCCCTTTTGTGGGCTTTTTGGGTTTTAGGGTTTATGTAACAGGTATGGGATGTCGGCCCATGGGTTTGCCCATGTTTAGGCCCCCTTTTGTAATGTATAAATAAGTAGCTAGGAGATGTATGAAAAGTAGCGGAGAGATTAGAAAGATCTAAGTTGGCTTTGTGCAAGATATGTAGGGGATTTTGCTAAGTGTAAGTCCTGTATGAATTGTAAGAAGGCTTCATTCATACAATGTGTTGAGAACTTGTAGGGCTAAGTGCAAGTGATTGTAAGAAGGCTCTGTTCTGTGGATCTGGTGAGGTGTGTGTAGATATCCTTTCCTATGTGGAGTTGGTTTTGTGGCTATGTACATGTAAGATGATTGGAAAAATATAATAAAGAAGAAGAAGAGTTGGTGGACGTAGCCTCACACTCGGGTGAACCACGCATATTCTGTGTTGATGTGCTTTGTGCCATGATTGTTCATATTGTTCATGTATTTTCTTAGTGCATTGTTATGATAGATAGATTTATGAATTTTTAGTGCATATGATCTAAATGAATGCTAGATCTTCTTTGATGCTATGTGTTGAACGGTTAGTTATGCTTACTACTGCGTTGTTCTATAACTAGGGTTTTAACTTGCGATGTGAATAAAGGAGTTAGAGACTAATGAATATTATTGGATAAGTGATTTGTTAAGTATTGTGATCACATATATGTGTCCCAGCTAGGTTGTAGACAGTTGAGTCCTGCAACCCCCCTGCCTCTACCTCAGGTGAGACTTCATTTGCTTCACAAGTGTTGCCGAAAGGGCTAGTAGTTAAGGTTTTGTTGGTGCATTGAACCCTAGGTCTACCCCTATGCCAACAAATGGTTCCATTGTTGGGACCCAAAACCGTGATTGTTGGGAACTGAAGAAAAGATAAATTGTTGTGCGTAGATCTGTTGTTGTAGTGCACAGTATTCTACTTAACTTGTGAAGGTCTATGCTAAGAAGAGAATCAGATCTGAAGAAAAGAGGCAAGATCTTAAATCTTTGTGCTTTGGTAAAGGTAAGATAAGTGGAAATGTTTATTTCAAAAGAATGGATCTAGGTATGTTTGATACATTTTGTCCTATTCTGAAAACTAGGGCACAACAAGAAGAGAGAAGATTTGATATGAATAAATATGATAGAAATAATTAAAGATATGGTATTCCTATGCATAGAAAAAAAATTTGGATTAACAAGTGGATGCAGGATCCTAGAAATAATTTTTTGTAGGTTCATCGCTGTGATCCCAGTGCATAGTACATGAAAGGTTGGGGATAGTTTAAGATAAAGAGAGTATTGACTATTTGTTATAGTTGCAGAAGACTGAGACATCTTGTTAAGGAATGACCTGGTACAAGTCCTATTTGTCTTTGTTGTAAAGTTGTTGGTCATGAGGTTTTGGATTGTCCTAGAATGATTGCTAAAGTTGAAAAGTTGAATATGAGACAAGAAAACCATGAAGAAGGTCAAGAGACTAAGGATATGCTAGAACACCATAAAGAATCAAAGACTATATTATTGCAGATGAAAGAAACCCTAAGTGAGCACATAGACATTAGTTTACCAGAGATCTTAAAAGAGAAGGAGTGCATATAAATAATAATAGGAGACTTTGATATAGACTGTTTTCTGGATGAGGAAACATAGGTGAATGTCATGACAGAAAGTACTTGGGAAATTTTGGGAAAGCCTGCTATGATTCCTTCATTGGGAGGAATAAGATTGTTTAAAGGAAAGATGATAACCCTATGTGGACGAATTACTCAGGTACCTATGGTTTCTCATGGAGCATCGATGGGAGAAGAATTCGAGGTCATTAAGTTTGTTGAGAACAACACTCCTTTTGCACTTTTGTTAGGAAGGACCTAGATTGAGAAAGATAAGATACGAAGATAAGAAGAAGAGGAAGATATAGAACAAAAAAAGAAAGAATTAAGGGATTTTATGGCTAGGAGAATAGCGTGCTTAATAGAAGAACAGGAGGACAAGTCAAAGCAACTCAGGGCTAGAGAACTAGTTTTCGAGGTTGAAAGAACAAAAGAAGGTTTAAATAACCTATCCATGCATGAGAGAATACCACCTACCCTTGAAGTAATAAGAGAAGAGGTATTCCACTTAAACCCTTTAAAATACCCTCAACAATGCAAAGTTACTATGTTAAGAGTGTTCGACAACACAGGTATTCCAAAAGAGGACGAACACCTTCAATAACCACTCACATAACCAGATCAAAGGTCAACACATTGATATTTTCACGTGGTAAAATCCCTACGGGGAAACATCCATGGCCCCAGCCAACGCAACCACTTGGAGTAGTTTATTAATGCAAAGAAAAAGATTACAGAGAGATTTTACAAGAGATTTTCTCACAATCGATCATCGACAAATGACCCTCCATGCTCTTTAAATAGAGACTGTGCACCAATCAGGTGTTAAGCCACAGATCAATGGCTATCAAGATCGAGGAGTGTATGAACCGTTGGATCACTCTATGTCGAGAACATATCGTGACCGTCGGATTTCCTAACTACAAATGCATACTAATGCATACTAAAGAAACACACTAGAAAAGACACTTTTACTTAACGATACAATAGACCAAGTAGATCTTACTAACTCCTAAGTGTCTAAATATCCTAACATCCCCCCTTAAGAACAACTTGGGATAGGATTGAAGGATTTACAATAGCGACACAATAGGAGAAGGAAGGAGGCATTAGAGACTATCCCCCCTTAATGACAACTTCTTGAACTCCTAACATAGATCGAAGTTTGGAACTTCACTTCTGTAAGAGACTTTGTGAAAATGTCTACAACTTGATCTTCTATAGGGCAAAAGAGCACTTCAATAACTTGATCATGAATGAGTTTTCTGATGAAGTGCATGTGTAGCTCAATGTGTTTTCTATGCTGATGTTGAACTGAGTCTTTGGCGAGCTTGATGGCACTCTGATTGTCACACCAAAGGCTAGTCGGATGCTGGTGCTGGAATCCAAACTCTGAAAGGATCTGTCGAAGCCACAGGGCTTCCTGACTTGCATTTACCGTTGCTCGGTAGTCTGCTTCTGCTCAAGAAAGTGCAATGGCCTGTTGTTTCTTACAGGCCCAAGTGGCAGGTCCTAAACCAAGGCTGAAAACATAACCTGCAGTAGACTTCCGATCATTAGGGTCGCCGGCCCAATCTGAATCAGTGAAACCAACCAATAAAGGAGCCCCCCCTAAACTATAATGTATCCCGAACTGAATTGTACCATGAACATAGAAAAATATCCTTTTATCTTCTTTCCAATGGCTTTCATGGGGTGTTTTCATATATCGGGCTACAAGACCAACAACAAAGGAAAGATCAGGATGGGTATGAGTCAAGTATAAGAGGCTACCAACTAACTGACGATACAGGGTGGCATCAACTTCAGGAGAAGTACAGGTGGTAGAAATCTTGACTCCAGACGGGAAGGGAGAAGTGGTTGGTTTATAATCATCCATGTGAAAGTGACAAAGAAGGACACAAGCATACTTAGAATGAGAAAGAAAAATTCCTTCGTTGGTTTGCAAAACTTGGAGGCCGAGGAAATAGTGCAAAAAGCCTAAGTCTGCCATTTAAAATTTCTTCTTAAGGCTAGTTTTCACATGGTTTAAAATTTTTGAGTCACTACCAGTAAGGATAAGGTCATCAACATAAAGAACAAGGATTATGAGATGGCTTCCTACTTTCTTGGTATAGACATTAGAATCAGAATGGCATCTAGAGAATCCAATGTCAATAAGAAAACTATCCATTTTGGCATACCAAGCTTGGGTAGATTGCTTGAGACCATAAAGAGATTTATTGAGGCAAAAAACAAGGCTAGAGTCATTCTGGACATAGCCAAGAGGTTTTTCCATGTAGATTTCTTCTTGCAAATCTTCGTGCAAGAAGATGGATTTAACATCCATCTGATGGACCTCCCATTTATGTGAGGCAACAAGAGCAAGAACAACGTGGATGAAATTCATTTTTTCTAGAGGGGAAAAGGTTTCATTATAGTCAATTCCTTCAACTTGAGAAAATCCTTTGGCAACTAACCGAGCCTTGTGTATTTCAAAACTTCCATCTGATGCATACTTAGTTCTGTAGACCCATTTGCATCTAACAATTTTTCTTCCTTTTGAAAGAGGTACAACATCCCAAGTATCATTTTCCATTAAAGAACGATACTCTTCATTCATTGTTGTATCCCAATCTGGATGACCTGAAGCTTCTGCAAATGTCTTTGGATCATGAGTTTCTCAAACTTGAGCCAAAAGAGAAGAGGCTCGTTGGAACGGTGAACATGTCCGACGCGGATCTGAAGGATCATCGACAAGATCACCAGCTGCTTCTCGTGTTGAACGGACCCATCTAGGAAGCGATGGAGCTGGTGCTAGTTTAGGTTCAAAGGACTCATCTGGAGGAGGGTGAGTAGGCGAAGGTGGATTTTCATCCTCACTGTCATCATCTGAAGAAGAAACCAGATCATAATAAGGCACAAATGACAAATATGGTTCATAGGCCGAAGAAGGCACAATCACCAAATTAGGCTTGCATGCCAAGAGATTTTCATCAAATTTAACATCTCTTCTAATAATAATTTCATTACAATGTGATTGAAGAAGTCTGTAACCTTTGACATCTTCAGAATAACCAACAAATATACACTTCTCACTTTTAGGCTGC
>ML779304.1:315988-353867 GCA_009831015.1 Picea engelmannii | reverse complement strand
AATACACGGAAGTGACTTACATCTGGTTTAATTTTAGTCCAAGCTTCTTCCAGTGTTATATTTTTAAGAGCCTTTGTGGGAGTGTGATTTACTATGTAATTTGCATAGTTGATGGCTTCCGCCCAATACTTTAGACTTAATCCATTAGATTGGATCATACAATTATCCATTTCTTTTAATGTGCGGTTCTTTCTCTCAGAAACACCATTTTGTTGTGGTGTATATAGAACAATGTGTTGCATTTGGATTCCCTATGTAGTGCAGTAGCTTGTAAAATTATTGTTCACATATTCACCTCCATGATCTGTTCTTAACCTTTGAATTTGATGTCCAGATTGCTTTTCTACAAGGGCCTTGTAGGCCAAAAACTTGTCAAAAAATTCACTCTTGATATTTAAGAAGTAAACCCAAGTACGTCTAGAAAAGTCATCAATGAAAGTTAAGAAATACTTACACCCAGAAAAAGGAGAAGAAAGTGGACCACACAAATCACTGTGAACAAGATGCAAAGGACCCGAGGCATGCCAAGAGGCACGCTTGTCAAAACTGTCCTGATGATGTTTGTCGAGAACACAATCGACAAAAACACCATCTCTGCATGAAACAAGAGGAAGACCAATCACCATCTATTGATTACATAGTTACTGTAATGAGCAATAGTTTAGATGACCAAACTACGCATGCCAAAGTTTTCTCAAGTCATCGCTATGAGAAACAAAAACTAATGAAAAAATCCGATGACCCAAAGTTGTCAAACTTGTACAACCTGGTAATATCATCATCAATTCTAGTTGCAAGAACATACTTAGGATCTTTTAGATCCTTGATTACAACTTGGTGAGGTGAAAACTCGACGGTTTTACCTTCACCTGAATGAGTGATTTGATATACTGATAAAAGGTTACAAGAAAGACTTGGAACACATAATACATCATTCAAATGACCATTATCTACTTGAACTGTTCCAGATCCTACAACACTAAGAGATCTATCATCACCAAAAAATATTTTCTTGGTGTTACATTCATTTAGAGCAGAAAATATGGCTTTATCCTTAGCCATATGATAAGATGCTCCTGAATAAATAATCCACTCATCACAAGAAGAAGTACTAGTAGAATTTGAATTGAAGGAGAAACCATAAGAAGAAAGTGCATGTCCATGAGAAAAAGAAGTAGAATCAATACTGATGTTGTGCTTCTTCATCGTTGCTTCTGAAGCTACCATCTTCTTGAAACATTTGGACTCATCATGACCATCTTTATCACAAAAGTTGCAATGTCTGTTAGTATTCTTACTTTTATATTTTTCTCCTTTGTCACAAGTAGGAGCTGAAGCTGTCTGAGTAGGTTTGGGACCCTTATGTTGTTTGTTGTTGTAGCGAGGATGTTGCTTCTTGGGATACTTGGGTTTATCTTTCTACTGGGAAACTAAGTCTTTGTTGGAGGGACCTGTAGTGTTGATCACTCCAAATTGTACAAGCTTATCTTCCTCTCGAATCAAGGAAGCACAAAAGGACTCAAGAGTGGGTTTTTCATAAGATTCTTCCCCTAGAGCCTCTCTCATGGCATAAAAGGTAGATACAAACACATAATATGCACTACCTAGCTTAGAAAGAATAAGATAGATGCAACACTCGTACTCCATCTTTATCTTACATTCTTCACATAAAATTATGAGTGTTTTAAACCTAGATAGATAGTCTCCAAGGCAAGAAAAATCATTTGGATTCAAGGTCAATATTTGATTTTCTAACTGTTGTGCTCGAATAATATTGAGTTTACCAAACACAGATTCAATCGTGTTCCAAGATTCTTTGGGGTCATCAATATCTTGAAGGTGGTACCTTAAATCAGGAGAGATGGAAATTCTGATTAGTCCATGTGCTTCATCATTCCTATTATCCCACTTGTCTTTCTTATTAGCATCATTGGGTTCTTTTTCCTTTCCAAATTTAATCTGGTACAAGCCTTTACTTCTTAATAAATCTTCCATATGCGATTTCTATTTGAAGTAGTTGTTGCTGGTAAGCAAGACAATACTTGTAGAAGCCATATTAAATATGTAGATAATGTGGATTTTAAAAACTGAAACTGATGATCTGGATGGAAGGATCTTGAAAATTTATGAGGTTTAAAAAAAAATGGCACTGAAAACAGACTTTCGATGTTAGAGTTATGCCATTTTAAAAAAAAGGCATAATCGATAACTAAATGACCACGTGATTGTGTAAGTTGTTTTATGAAGTGACCCACTTTTATAAAAAGAAGTGGGGATCACTTTTACAATGAAGTTACTTTATAACAGAAAAGTTGCATGCAAAATAAATAACTCTAAAATAAATTATTAAAGCTACTTATAGTGATTCACTTTTATACTTGAAGTGAAATGCAGTTTACAATTTTAGCATGAACTTTTTCAAAAAAGGTAACAAAAGAGAGGCTTGAACTCAAGACCTCTTACTTAATAAGGCAACTTTTAACCAAATGATCTAGCAAAACATATTGTAATGTTCATAAGGAGGATTGGGGGTGTTGTTGTTATGGAATACGGCCTTGGAGAGCGTGCTAAAAAAAACTCTTTTCACACAAGAAAAAAATTTCTCTTCTTGATGATAACTAGAGTTAGATCTCAGTTAGCTTACCCGAAAGATGCATCTTTTCCTATCTATTTCTGATTTTCTGAGATCACACAGGGCATGGGGCAAAGAGAATATGCATATCTAAAAGATTAGCAACCTGGAAATAAATAAAACAAAACCAAAATAAAACCAAAATACTACTCTACAAAAACTTTAAAAAAATGCGTATTCAATCTTTATACCTCCGGATCTGACTGTAATGGTCATATATTGGGAAAACGGAAACCTTTTTTAGTGAAACAAAAAGTGATCCTGACTGAAAAGAGTGCTCCGGATGCAATGGAACAATCCTCTCAGCCCATAAATGTATGAAAATGATATAAAGTGGAGATGAGGCAACTCGGCTTCACGATCTCGATCTTCAACAGGAGCGGGTCTTCAAACGGGCTTTGATACCATGTTCAAAAACACATGTATTCCAATAGAGGATGGACACCTTCAGTAACCACTCACATAACTAGATAAAATATCAACACACCGATGTTTTCACATGGTAAAACCCCTACGGGGAAACATCCACGGCCCCAACCAACGCGGCCACTTGGAACAGTTTATTAATGCAAAGAAAAAGATTACAGAGAGATTTTAAAAGAGAGTTTCTCACAATCGATCATTGGCAAATGACCCTCCATGTTCTTTAAATAGATATCATGGACCAATCGGGTGTTAAGCCACAGATCAATGGCCATTAAGATCGAGGAGAGTATGAACTCTCGGATCACTCTATGTCGGGAACATATCGTGACCGTTGGATTTCGTAACTGCAAATGCATACTAATGCATACTAAAGTAACACACTAGAAAATACACTTTTACTTAACGACACAATAGACTAAGTAGATCTTACTAACTCCTAAGTGTCTAAATATCCTAACAAAGAGCAGATAAGAATAAAATTGGAAAGAGGTATCCATCGACTCAAATCATAGGAAAGAAGGCCAGAAAGCTCAGCAAAAAGAAAGAAAAGCTAGAAAAATTGCACGAGGTTCCAGAGAAGACTTCATAGAAAGAAGGCTTACATAAATTGAACCTCGCCAGAATTGCAGAACAATGCAGATTGGCACTTCGCAACGTCGAAGCAATATGACCATTGGAGGCATCCCGACTATTAGAACGACACTCCAGAATGGATAGAAATGTATTTATTGCCAAAAATATTGCCATTGGTCCATCGGGACCACACCATAACAAATGGATTGAGAGATTCCTGCCCATTGAAGGAATCTATTACGACTTTGTCTATTTAATCCGTCAAATGTCTCACCAGGGAAACTATTGCAAATTGTGATTATCCGAGCCCACAGAGAACTGATTTCTATCGTGTTGTTCTTATTGAGACCTCACCACTTGTTTTTCTTACCTTGAGCATATGTTCTCCTGCCCAAGAATTTGACCATGAGTGTGTATGTCGGGAAAATGTAGCACAATAGAGAAGTCTATAAAATAAATATTGATCCAAATTATGGCTAAGAAGGTCATGTTCGCAGGAGTACATGCCTCATCGATGGGAGGATTGCAAGCATCCCCCTCAACTGCACAACGCTCCAGTCGATCTGGGCCATCCCAAGCCACCATAGAGAAGATAAGCAAGCACTGCGACGACTTGACGAACGCGAAGCTCATCTCATCAATATTTCTCGACTACATCCTGCCTTTGGCTAGCGCAGTTAGTCATGAAAGCATTCTGAGAGATTTTGAGTACACCCTAATCACTGTGTACCTCCCGAAGGGGATACACGCAGTGGGGCTATAGCTAGGACTGATTCTTGAACTTAATATCAATGAATTTTAACCTAGGAGACAAGAAGAATTATGCATTTCTCTCACCGCATAAGTACTTGACAAAGACAACGAGGAAGAAGCCGAAGATAGTCCCCTAGCCATGGACTAAGGAGATCGCGAGGTCCACCATCCTTAATTTCATGAATATACCCCACTTCGACAGACATCAGGAGGTTAATGCATGTGTTAAACTCCTCCTGTCATGCTACCATGGAGGTTATCTATGGTTAGACAAGTGTGTGACTGTGAATCTGACGTTGATCCACATGATCACTGGATTAAGCATGCAGGGACCGAACCCTCATAAATACTAACCAGGGAAGGCTACATTTCATGCCCTGACGCAATGAATAAAGGACACCTACTACAATGTGGAGAAGGAAAAGTGGGGCTACAAGGTAGCCTCCATCGAAGATGGCACAGTGCGCCTATATTTCTAGTTTATCGTTGGTAAGCTTGTCAGGAAGAACAGACCAATGCACGTCACAAGGTTAGTCGTCGATCTTGCAGGAAAGTGTGTTGAAGGGATGCAGATGAATTGGGTGAGCTACCTCGTCAACTAGTTGGAGCAAGATTTTTGCGAAGCGCAGGACTAGGGCTACGAGTTTCAATTCAACTAGTTGTTGATTCTCGTTTCCTTTGTCTCTTGGGAGATGTCGAAGGGAGCAACCTTCCCTGAAGTTGAGCTGTCTGAACCATTGGCCGTGAGGCTTAACACCTTGTGGTATTCAAGTGATATGGAGAAGTAGTGGCAGTTGAACGTTGTCTTCCACACTTACTACTTACAGCTCATGCCATCCATTGAGTCATTTCCCCAAATGACTCTGAATACCTTGCAAATTTACATGCCAATAGTGAAGTTCCACGCAGATAGGAACTTCATTTACATCACTACGTGCATAGATGAAATCAAGGAGGAGTTTTAGTTGTACTATAAATAACCGATGAAGACATGGAGGAGATAAACAAGGAATGGTCGACTGAATTCCTTGTACCAGTTGAGAAGATAGATCTCCCTAACCTCGATATCATAGGAAGTCCTGTGGTCACTCGAGAAGAATATGATGGACTGAGAAATGCCAAGAATAATAATAAGAAGGAAGAGGTGCAGGAAATAAACAATGCATCGGAGGAAACTGCATCTAATTCACCTAGAGGAGGAGGAGGCAACAAAGTAAACCAAGAGGAGGAAGGGGAAGAAGACAAGCAGGAAAAAGGCGAAGTGACACTGCCTAAGGATCCCCTTATGGAGGCCGAGACATCAAAGAAAATAAAGGTTTCTTCGAAGAAACCTTTAAAGTAATGAGCCAATAAGCCCCAGTCATAGAGTATGCTCACAGTGGATGATATTGACCTCATCATCACAGCTGTAGCAGACACTTCAAAGGATATTTTACAACAAAATGAAGCCAAGTAGAAGACAATATATGACAGGATCGAGGTAGAGTTGAAAGGGGTACAACAAGCCCTCTAATCGAGCTGTGCAATGTCCATTGCACCGTCGTCATCAAAATATATATAAGTGGGAGATGAGCCTACCCAACTATGCATATTAGCAGATGCGACAGAGGCTCACCTTCGACCAGTACAGGAATAAAAATAACAGGCCACAGAGGCCTTGACGCAAGCAAAGGAGGAAGCCCAAGAGAAACATCGGGTTGCACAGAAAGAGAAAGATGACCTCCGAGAAAAGTTGGAAGAGGACATAGAGAAAATCTACAGAGAAAAAGACCAGCTGCTTGCGGAGAAGATTGAGGTTAGAAAAGTAGTAACTAGAGAAGTTCGCTCTGTGTTGGGCCTAACACATATGGAAGAAGAGACAACTGAGATCCAAGTGGGGAAGCTCGCTAAAGCCATTCAGCAACTTCAAGCAAGAGTAGAAGAACTGGAACTGTAAGCAATGCCAAGCACTCCACAGGAAGTGAGATATCAGAGGGAAGAAACTGCCTGAAGTGCAGTAGAAAGAATCTAGGCATTGTCTTTAGAATGCAAGAAACTAAGTAACCAAAGTGCGCAGACCTATGAGCACCTTGCAGAAGACTCAGAACTAAGGACATTGGAGTCACAACTCCAGGAGGAGAAACAATAGGCATCAACAGTGCAAGAACAATTGAAGCTTCTCTCCGTGGTAGAGAATATGAAAAGGTCATAGGAGGTGTGCATAGTTTAACAAGAAGTCAATGCCATTCAGAGTAGAGTCATGGAAGTGCCTCAAAGACTCCAGCCAGTGCAGGATGAAGCCTATACACTTTTTGAATAGATCGAGGGACAACGTGCACATATGGAACAAGTGGTCACCATAGTGGAACAATGATTGGAAGGGCCTATCATCGAGAAATTCATTCAGGAGTTCATTGAACAGGAGGCTCTGAAAAAGCAACAAGTCGAGGAAACTCGAGGCCTTCGAAGCAAAATTTCCCAGATCAGAGTGACTCAGGATGAGTCATAGGTGAGTGTTGGATACTTTTTGTCCCTCGACCAAGTTTTGGATAAACTTGGTTGTGTTTGACCATTTTTGGGACTTCGAGAGGCTGGTCAAAGACGGAGCACCTAGTCGAAGTGAAGATTGCAGGATCTCGCCCCCTTTTGCAGGCTTTTTGGGTTTTAGGGTTTATGTAATGGGCATGGGATGTCGGCCCATGGGTTTGCCCATGTTTAGGCCCCCTTTTGTAATGTATAAATAAGTATCTAGGTGATGTATGAAAAGGAGAAGAGAGATCAGAAATATCTAAGTTGGATTTGTGCAATATATGTAGGGGATTTTGCTAAGTGCAAGTCCTGTATGAATTGTAAGAAGGCTTCATGCATACTATGTGTTGAGAACTTGCAGGGCTAAGTGAAAGTGATTGTAATAAGGCTCTGTGCTATGTATTTGGCAAGGTTCACACAGATATCATGTCCTATGCGGAGTTGGTTTTGTGTCTCTATGCATGTAAGACGTTTGGAAGAAGATAATAAAGAAGAATAAGAGTTGGTGGACGTATCCCCACACTGGGGTGAACCACGTATATCCCGTGTTGATGCGCTTTGTGCCATGATTGTTCATATTGTTCATATATTTTCTTAGTGCACTGTTATGATAGATATATTTATGAATTTTTAGTGCATATGATCTGAATGAATGCTAGATCTTCTTTGATTCTATGTGTTGAATGGTTATATATGCCTGCTACCACACTGTTCTATAACTAGGGTTTTAACCTGCGATGTGAATAAAGGAGTTGGAGACTAATGAATATTATTGGCTAAGTTCTTTGTTAAGTATTGTGATCACAGATCTATGTCCCAACTAGGATGTAGACACTTGAGTCCTGCAACCCCCCCTTCCTCTTCCTCGAGTGAGACTTCATCTACTTCGCAGGTGTTGTCGAAAGGGATGGTAGTTAGGGTTTTGTTGGTGCGTTGTTGAAGCGTTGAACCCTAAGTATGCCCCTATGCCAATAGTTATTGAGGTAATGATAGGATCCATGGTTGTGATTAAAAATACCTAGAAACGAGTGGAAATGGTGTGCAGTTGGTGTACTGTTGAGCTGTAGTAGAAATATGGTGGTCGCGCCAAGGTTTTAACGGTCCAACATTAAAAATAAAATAAAATAAATGACCAACCACCATTTTATACTTTTCTGATTTTCGGGGGGATGAGAAAGTGGTTTGATGGAACCTAGTTTTCATCCCGAAATGCACCTAGTGGTGCCACGTATCCCCGATTGAAAACTATGGTTTACATTTTGGGCCCGCTCTCCAAAATTAACCCCCTCGCAACTTCTCTCCCCAAAATCATCCTCTACAGTTGATCTTGAGAGATCACGATTTGCGATGTGTCGAGCCCCATCACCTCAGAGCTCCTGCCAGATTTAGCTATTTCCTGCCATATTTAGCCTCTTTTCTAGTCTATCAGGCTTTCCAAACTGGTTTAACATCTCACTAGGCCCTGAAATCTTAGTTTCACATAAAAAAAATTAATGGTGACTAACATGGGATCCAACTAGGGATGATATCCTCCCAGCGAGGTAGCAAAGAACAACAGACCAAGTGTCTTCCCATTAGGATTTACTTCACTCATTTGACTAAATTGATCAACAACTTATTCATGAAATTTTGTTCACATAACTCCAGTTATACTCAACATAAACTTAGGGACTTCGCTTCGGGCTTCAATTTCTATTGATTTGATTTCAATTGCTTCAAATGAAAAAAAAATGGTTATATACAATGGAATGGAAAGGGTGAAAATTTCTTTAAGAGAGATAATGCTTGAGAAACCTGCCATTCACAGGTCCTCCACCAATGAGATATCCATTATGTTCCTATAGTAGCTAGGCATTATTTCCATGGTATGCCACAATTTTAAAAGGTCCCAGCCACAGATGGTCAAATTTTCCATGATTTCCTCTGTCTTCATTCCCATCATTGCATTTCAACACCAAATCCCCTACTTTGAAATCCTCCTCCTTATGCATGTAAAAATCTTTTTTAATCCTATCTTGGTGTAGTTGAGAGTTGTTAAAGGATTTTTATCTTGTCTGCTGAACATTGATTAGTTCATTTTTCCTTCTTTGAGTAGCATTTGGTTCATCATCTTGATCCTATAGAAATCTCATCACTGGAAATCCTAATGAAGTAGGAAAAACTACCTCTGTGCCATACACAATATGGAAGGGTGAAGTAGCAATAGACCTTTTAGTAGTGATCATGTTAGCCCATAGTGCATAAATAAGCTTCTTGTGCCAAGCCTTTTTTTTATTATCTTGCAATAGTTTCTTGATAATTCTGGTCAAAATTTTATTGGATGACTCAACCAACCCATTACCTTAAGGGTAATAAGTTGTGGAATGGTCAAGAGTTATATTGTAATCACTGCAAAAGTTTTCCATCTTTTTGGACTTAAATGTTGTTGCATTGTATGTAATGATTTTGATTAGACAACCAAATCTAGACAAAATATTGTTTTCCAAAAACTGAATGATAACAACATTTGTGGCTTTCCTTGTGGGAACTACTTCAATCCACTTGGTGAAATAATCTGTGGTTGTCAGTATCCACTTGTGCTGAGATGAGGACTGTGGATGAATTTATCCTATGAAATCAAGGCCCCATTGTCTAAAAGGTGCTTCAACAAAGATAGGCTTCAAGGGAAAAGGATGCAGTTTTCTCTTTCATCAAAAAAATTGCATTCATGACAGCTTGAAACTTCTTTGTAAACATCAGAAAAAATTCTAGGCCAATAGAAATGAGCCCTCAATATCTTGTGCACAGTAGTCTTCCAGTAATGGTGTCCTCCACAATCACCTTTATGAAACTCTCTGATGGTTTTTTCCCACTTCTTCCTCCAGCAAACAACTCAACAAGATCCCACCTGGATCCTTCCAATACATATATTGGTTTAGAATGCAAAATTTTGTTGCTTTTAACTTCAAAAATATGGCCTTGTTTTTTCTCAACTCAGGAGGAGCCTGCACATTTCTCAACACATAAATAATATCGGCATACCATGGGGAATCAAGGAATTTTTGAGAAACCCGAAGGACCTTTTCTTCTTTTGAATCTGTTGATAAATCAACAATAAAATTAATTCCCAAGAGTTCACAATTTGACTGTTCCATCAGCTTTGCAAGTCCCTGCCCCTTGATTAACTTTGTAGGTTTGATATCAAGGCCATACTCTAACAACACATCTATCCACTTTCCCCTTTTACCCTCAGGATTAGGATGAGTCAAAATTTCCTTCACAAAACTATTGGGCACATAAGAAACGGTATGGGAATGCAATATATAAACTCTAAACTACTTTAGGGCCTTGACCAATGCATAGGCCTACTATAGTATGCTATAGGACTCTCAAATTTATGTTCATCTTTTTGTAATTAAACACTAGCAATGGTATGTTCTAAGGAAAAAGAAAACAATATAAAGTCTTTTGAAAAATTGGGACAGGCCAAAACTGGGGCTTTGGTCAATGCCACTTTAATATCTTCAAAATATTTTTTGTCTTCAGGATTCCACTTTATCTCACTTCCTTTTCTGAGCATGTTAGTGATATGATTTATGATTTCAGTCATGTTAGGGATGAATCTTCTCAAAAAATTTACTTTCCCTAGGAAAGATTGCACTTCTTTCTTGATTCTAGGTGTGCCAATTTTTAGGATTCCTTCAACTCTGTTGGGATCTATATTTATTCCCTCCTTTGAAATAATTTGACCAAGCAACTTTCCCTCTTCCATGCCAAAAATAGACTTCTTGGGGTTCAATGCAATTCCAAACTTCCTACATTTCTTAAAATCCCTCAGGTGTTTAAGATGTTCTTCATCCGAAATTGAGTATACAGTGATATCATCTAAGTAAAAAACAATAAATTTATCTTTCTCATCAACAAAGGCTATATCCATATCCCTTTGGAAAGTTTCTCCTCCATTCATGAGCCCAAAAGGCATTTTGGCATACATGAAAGTGGCCCATGGTGTTGTAAAGGAGGTATTTTCCTTATCATAAGGGTGTACCATGATTTGATTGTACCGATAGAAACCATCCAACATTGATATTTTTTGAGAACCAACCACTTTTTGCAGAATGTGATCCTCTTAGGATGTGGGTAATTTACCTTGAGAGATACCCTGTTCAAATTCCGAAATTCCACACATAAACTGATCTCTCCACTTGAGAGATACCCTATACCATATTTTCCACCCACTTAGAAAATATCAGAGACACTATGAACTTGGCTTCAAACAACTTATTTATCTCCTTTTCAATCAAGGGAAACAACAAATGATTAATTCTTCTTAATTTATGCTTTAAAGTCTTATGATTTTCCTTGATTGGAATCACATGTTGAATCACCTTAGTATCATAAACCTTTAGATCTTCATAAATCCACGAAAAACATTAGGAAATTATTTCATTAAACTGGTATACCTTTGCTTTACATCTAGGATAAATGTCTTGGATAGCTTGATGATATTGGGATCTTCCCGAGTCCCAATGTTGCAATCTTCAACATCTTCATCATTAGCAATAATTTTAGGACTCTTGGCCACATCATTGTTGTCAAAGAGTTTTTCTAATGGGACTAGGAATTTGGGAATGATGTTATTTTTTAACTCCATTATATCCTTACTAACAATCTGATTCTTGAAATAACCATCATTTGCGAACACATCTGCATCTTCTTCTTCACAACAATATTCCTCACCAATATTCAAATTTGCAAATTCACCATCCATCTTAAGGAAACTTTATATTTGTTTATCATCTTCAAAAACATGCCACTACTTAATATTATCAGGTATTGTTGGTCTATGCTTGACCTCAATCTCATATCCTCTATTAGGAAAAACTGGAATTTTGAAAACTGAGGCTAAAGTAGCTAGAGCATCAACAATATGATTCTAACCTCTTGGAATAACTGCGAGACTATATTCTGAAAATTCTTCAAGAAGATCAAGCACTATATTCCTATATTCTCTTAATATAGGATGCTTTTCTTGATATATTCCCTTTACCTGATTTATGATCAACTCAAAATCTCCATGTACAGTTATCCTCCTAGCACCCATTTCTTTCAAAGTCTTCAATCCCAACACTAATGCCTCATATTCATCCATATTATTTGTGCACTCAAAAGAAAGTTTGTAATAACAAAGTTTTGTGGCCAATATGGGGGGTTAATCCACACACCAACTCTTGCTCTTTCTATGCTGATAGCTCCATCAAAGCTCATATTCCACTTCCCATTCTCTACACTATTTTGTTGTTCTGAAATTTCCTTAGTTTGTTGATCAGATTTTTCTTTGGCAGTCATATCAGTCTTTGGTACCTTCTCTTCAAAACTTGAATCATTAAAGAAAATGGAAGAACCAATCTTAGTCTCCACAGAGTAAATGGGATGGTTGTTTGTCTGGGCTTTGTTACTAACCATGTACTTGAGAAAAAATTCCCTATACAACCTCCCATATTGGCCAAAAACATGGATAGTGGCATATGACATATCCATTTTCAAAGTCCCTTTCAACTTTTCATACCATGATCTGGATAACAACATGCCAAATTTAGGAGGGATATCAGCAACCACCACATCCATGACCATATTTTTTGCTGGAATTTGAGACAAATATACTACCATATCTTTGATTAGGCCCAAGCACTTCACCTTCCTTGAATCAAAGGAGAAAAGGTCTTTGTAAGGCCTTGTAATGTCCAGACCCAATTGGTCCATGACCACTTTGGGCATCAAATTATGGGATGCTCCTGAATATAACATAGCATTGTGCAGAGTCATATCATGAATATTCAGACTGACATAGAAAGGATGGACCTCATCAACATCACTACTCTCCTCTACATGTGGTCCAAACAATATGGAAGGATGATCATCTTGTATATTTAAAGTATCAAAAGTTTCTTCCATCTTGATGATCTAATTTCTATATTGAATATTCTTTATTATCTCATTGAATGGAACAAAGATTTTAATTTTGGCCATCTCACTTTCAAAGTTAAAGGAAGATGAGTTTTTTTCTACCTCTTTGATGAATGTCTCCTTTTTTAGTTCACATACTTTCTTTGGAGGTTCTTCCTTCTCCTTTCCTTTCTCCACAACATCCTTTGCATCAGAGTCCTTATTAGGATGACTCGAAGAAGGTGTATTATTTTGAGATTCCTTGGTGTGATTTCACTTTGGAGGATTTGCAGGCACCTTTTTGCTTCGGAGATTGTATTATTTCTAGAATTGCATGATGGCATTCTGCAGTCCTTTCTGGTAGTCTTCCTTTTCCACTAAAAACCTTTCATCATTCCCCTACATGAATATATCATTTGCATCCATGAACTGATCATGTTCCTCTTTAGTTAAAAACACCTACATTTCATTATTGTCACAACAATTTATATTGTCTTGAAAAGTTTCATTGAAATTTTCTTTTACATAATTATTTTGAAAAGGAGGTGTTATTTGTTGATCACTTTGGTTCCTCTAATATCTTTGTCTGATTTATGGAACTACTAGTCTCGTTTGGTTTCTGGGTGAAGACATCATTTCCATGATTTTCTCTATGGTATTCATCATCAACTCAAACCTCTCATCTGATGACTATGAGGTTGAAGGCTGTGCTTTATATTGGACCTTGTTTATGTCTCTGTCATAATTATATTTTATCTTCCCTAAATCCATTAGATTTACTTCAAATTTTATTGCATCACTCATCATATCATCTAGTGAAGTGGATATTCTTTCTCTCAACAACAAAGAAAAATCACTATCAAAGGAATCAACATATCTAAGTTGAGAAGCTCTAGGAGGAGGTTTTAATTTAGTAGGAATTGAGTTGTAAAGTTTCATAAAACTAGGATGCTTTGCTTGATATATTCCCTTTACCAGATTTATGATCAACTCAAAATCTCCATGTACAATTATCCTCCTAGCACCCATTTCTTTCAAATTCTTCAATCCCAACACTAATGCCTCATATTCAACCATATAATTTGTTCACTCAAAAGAAAGTTTGTAAGAACAAAGTTTTGTGGCCAATATGGGGGGTTAATCCACACACCATCTCTTGCTCTTTCTCTGCTGACAGCTCCATCAAAGCTCATATTCCACATATCATTCTCTGCACTATTTTGTTGTTATGGAATTTCCTCAGTTTGTTGATCAGATTTGTCTTTGGAAGTCATATCAGTCTTTGGCACCTTCTCTTAAAAACCCGAATCCTTAAAGAAAATGGAAGAACCAATCTTAGTCTCCACAGAGTAAATGGTTGTTTGTCTGGGATTTGTTACTGACCATGTACTCAAGAAACAATTCCCTATACAACCTCCTATATTGGCCAAAAACATGGATAGTGGCATATGACATATCCATTTGCAAAGTCCTTTTCAACTTTTCATACCATGATCTGGATAACAAAATGCCAAATTTAGGAGGGATATCAACAACCACCACATCCATGACCATATTTTTTTCTGGAATTTGAGACAAAGATACTACTAGATCTTTGATTAGGCCCAAGCAGTTCACCTTCCTTGAATCAAAGGAGAAAAGGTCTTTGTAAGGCCTTATAATGTCTAGACCCAATTGGTCCATGACCAATTTGGGCATCATATTATGGGATTCTCTTGAATATAACATAGCATTGTGCAGAGTCATATCATGAATATTCAGACTGACATAGAAAGGAGGGACCTCATCAACATCACTACTCTCCTCTACATGTGGGCCAAACAAGATGGAAGGATGATCATCTTGTATATTTAAAGTATTAGAATTTTCTTCCATCTTGAGCATCTTAATGATCTTATTTCTATATTGACTATTGTTTATTAGCTCATTGAATGGAACAAATATTTTAATTTTGGCCATCTCAATTTCAAAGTTAAAGGAAGATGAGGTTTTTTCTAGCTCTCTGATGATTGTCTCCTTTTTTAGTTCAAGTACTTTCTTTGGAGGTTCTTCCTTCTCCTTTACTTTCTCCACAACATCCTTTGCAACATAGTCCTTCTTAGGATGACTCGAAGAAGTTGTATTATTTTGAGATTCCTTGGTGTGATTTCACTTTGGAGGATTTGTAGGCACCTTTTTGCTTTGGATATTGTATTATTTCTGGAATTGCATGATGGCATTCTGCAGTCCTTTCTGGTAGTCTTCCTTTTCCACTGACAACCTTTCATCATTATCCTACATGAATATATCATTTTCATCCATGAACTGACCATGTTCCTCTTTAGTTTAAAACACCTATGTTTCATTACTGTCACAACAATTTATATTGTCTTGAAAAGTTTCATCAAAATTTTCATTTACATAATTATTTTGAAAAGGAGGTGTTATTTGTTGATCACCTTGGTTCCTCTGATCTCTTTGTCTGATTTTTGGAACTGTTGGTCTCCTTTGGTTTCTAGGTGGAACATCAGCCTACTCTCTGGTGTTAGGCTTATTATCTAAATACATCATTTCCATGATTTTCTCCATGGTATTCATAATCAACTCAAACCTCTCATTTGATGACTGTGAGGTTGAAGGCTACGCTTGATCTTGGACCTTGTTTATGTCTCTGTCAGAATTATATTTGATCTTCCCTGAAGCCATTAGATTTACTTCAAATTTTATTGCATCACTCATCATATCATCTAGTGAAGTGGATATTCTTTCTCTCAACAACAAAGAAAAATCACTATCAAAGGAATCAAGATATCTAAGTTGAGCATCTCTAGGAGGAGGTTTTAATTCAGTAGGAATTGAGTTGTAAACTTTCATAAATATAGTTGAAAACTCTTGTATTGTTTCATCAAGTGACCTTTTCATGTCGTTTTACTAGGTTGGCAACTGAAGGGGGTTTTTCTTATCACCCCACTTTGCAAGAAAACTTGTTTCAAAGGATTCAAAATATGGGATACTTGTTATTGGCCGGAGAGATCTGAACCATTTTATGACTTCTCCTGCAAGGCTTTGTTCAAACAAACTCGTTTTTTCATCTTAATAATCTAATTCTTCTAGGTCCACAAAATCATTGAACCATTTTAAGTGTTTTTGGGCTGACACATTTCCTTCAACGTCGTACAACTTAATCCTTTGATTATATTCCTGGGGTAAATCATGTAACAGAGAAGGTATAACAAAGGGGGGAAACCTAGCTGCAGTAAGAACTTGAAGTGGTTGATTGTTCTGAGTAGGAATCATAGTGGGTCTAATAGAGGTAGCTAAAATTAAACCTTGGAATCTCTTCTCATCAAAGATGATTTCATTCAAGCTGGATTCAGATCTAGTTTTGAACAGAGTTTGCTCAAATTTCAAATCAAAATCAAGGTCTTCAATGATTTTTACTCCATCTTTGGGAAAAGATAGATATTTGTCTAGACAAAAAACTAGACTTATTGGCCTTTCTTTTATTTTGTGTACAATTTTCTCAGGATCAGACACATGGATTATTACTTATGGGTCTAGATTTCTTCTGGTATGAATTCTCTTGGGAGCTAGGTTTTTTGATCAAACTGCTTTATTCTAATGGTCTCTTTATAATGGATTCACCAGGGTAAATTTAGTCTCAGCCAATAAGGTGTTTGATTCAGTGTCACCCTCGGGAATCAAATTTGAAGCTGTAAGTAGTTCCTTTCCCAGGGAATATTTCACTTTCGTCCCTAACAATGGTGCCAAAATGTTAGCACTCTGTAAATTTGTTCGGCTAATAAAACAAACGATAGAGGTAACCTACAAACCACTTTAGAGCTGGGAACTAGAATGCTCAGCTCAGAGAGGACTCTCTCATGTCACTTGATCTTCAATAGATGAGTTTTCTTTAACAAATCACTAGCTAGGTTTTTTTTTCTTTGGAGGGTTTTTATAATTTTGTTTGCAAGGAAGAGGAGGGACACTTAGTGCTATGGAGTCAAAATTCTGAAACGAATGGAAACATTGACTAGTTGGTAGAACTCTCCAGAGGATAAAGGCTAAATGAGGCGATAAATCTGAGTTATAAATTGTAAATTTGCAGAGTGTAAGAAGAAAGGAAAAACATATAATTGTATCAGAGCATTAAATACATGAATCCTAACTTAGTTAGGAATAACTTAAAACAATTTAAATTTCTTAAGCCGAGAGAATCACAAGATGAATTATGGGCCTTTAACTATCCAATTCAAACAGAAGACAGTGAAAATGAAATTAGAAATACAGGAAATACATATAAAGAGAGGAGATAAAACTCAGACCACCACCATTAGAATCTTTTCATGGAAACTTCAAGACATCTGCATGTGTATTCTATTCAACTTTAGAAAATTACTTTCAGGTTCCAAATAGATAAAATCATGTCCTTGCACTTCTTCCAACCCCTAATACATTTGGAACTCCTAATATTTATACAAGTTGAGTTCCTTCGGTTTTGAAACTGATTACAATTATCAAAATGAAATGTTTCGGTTTTGAAACCATTTACAATGATTAAAATAAGACGTTTCGGTTTGGGAACCAATTACAATGATTAGCAAGGAACATTTCTTGATCTAGATTCTGACTCCTCTGGCGCTTTAGTCTCATTCTTTGCCACTTGTTCTGCTCTGGTCTTCCACATGATATGCCATATTTAGTTGACATCTAGCCATCATCTACTGGACCCTGGAAAACTGCATTTTGTCTTACCCAGATGCACTATCTCCTTCCATTGCAAGTTAGAAGGGATATCATAATCTGTCATTTCCTTTATCAAAATCTCCAAGTCAATGCAGGAAGCATATGACATGACTGGAAGTTCCAACTTAACTTTTTTGAATTGATTTAGGATTTCAAAATCTGTAATTAGATGCTCAACCAAAGTAGCTCATTTCATATTTTCCTTTAGGGTTTCAAACTCTGAATGATCCATTCTACACTGAGTGAGGCAAGAATTGTATTCTTCTTGATCATATAATTTTCGCTTTCCATCCCAAAATGGTGGAAGGCCTTTGATAAACAATTCTTCAAACAAATCCTTGAACACCTATACACTTTGTTCCATCTATGTTTCCTCGGTTTGGACTGATTTCAATAGGTTATGTTTAGCAATAACCCTCCTCACCCAGATAATCAATGTAGTTATGTCTTTAACCCCAATAGTATGAAGGTACGTAGTAGGAATGGATTTGAGTAGATTTATGGCGTTTTGGGACCATTTTGATGGATTCTTTGCTAAAGTTTCATTCACAACATTGCACCTACTTATGGCTGTGATGGCTATGTTGTTTTTATCATTAATGAAATTGAGATATACTTTGAACTTGGAATCTTCAACAAATATAGAGTCCCAAATGATATGCTTGGCCCCTTGCAACATGCCTTTTCCTCCTAACCTTATCTTCAATTTGTCTATTCTTTCTTGTAGGACTTCATTCTCCTTTTGAAATTGAGCTATCCTTTCATCCTTTGTCTGCATCTCCTACTTCAATTTCTCTATGTTTCCTTTTATCCCTTTGATTTCTCCTTCTTTCAAGATAACTTGTGACATATCTTGGACAAGTCCTTGAGTGTTCAACCCAACTTCTGCAGCAGGAGATGCAAATACATCCTTGTTTAGTAGTTATGTCTTCTCTTGTGACCATTTCACCTTTTTTCGTTCTAGCTGCAACACCCTAGATTTGTAGTCCAATATCTCTTGACAAAGTGTTTCCTTTTCCTGTTCTAGAGAAACCAATTATGTTGTTTGTGTATGCTCTATAGCAGACATTTTCAATTTCTTCTTCAAACTTTGAATTAATTTGTCCTTCTCATCCAATGAGGATTTCAACCCTTGGGGGCCTTCAGATTCCATCCTCTTGACCTGAGTCTGCCAAGATCTGCTAGATGATTTTTCCTGCCTCAACTGTCCTTCCAATTTCATTCCATAATATGACAGTTTTGAATTCATCAAACTTAAACTCACGTAATCAAAATACAACATATCACTGGTATGCTTATGAAATTTGACCTTGTTTGGAGCACTGATGTTATCATATCTTATCTTTATCTCAGAGACTTTGTCTTCATATGAAACTGCAATGTTAAGGGTTCTCTTTTAAACATCCCTTACTGTGAACAAATAAGATTTATGTTCAGAAATATTTTCCACTTTAGGGACTAAATCCCTCATCTCACCTAGACCTATGTTTCCCTTGTCAACATACTATTTTGCAAAATCTTCTTTAGATTGATAAACTACCTCAGATGTTCTATCAAAGATATATTTATTGCTGCTAAATGTTCTTGAGATTCCTTCACTTTGGATTTTTCTTTCCTTCTCAACCTCTACAGTGCAAGTACCACTTTCCACCATATCTAGATTTACCTGTTCTTCGGGATCTTCTTCTTCTATATCCACAATATGTGTTGGTTGTGAAATTTTCATATTCTTAGGAGCTCTTTGTTGATCACTAGTGCCCATGACCTCTGAACTGCTTCTCTTGCTGTAAACACTTATCTTAGGAACTTTGACTATCAATTTCTGAGAAGCTTGTTGTATTTCACTTTGTTGCGGGGTTGCCTCCACTTGTTGTGTTTGAGTTGGTTGCAATATTGCTTCCATATCAACATAGACTTCTAGATTTTCAAATTTATCAAAACCCTCAACCTTTTCATTCTCATAAGGGGCTTGCATGTTCATCAATATTCTCTTGGATATGATTTGGTGTGGATCATATATTCTTCCTTGTAGCTGTGCAAAATCAAACTCTTTGATCTTTTCTTGAACTTGAGATAAAGATGATCTAGATTTGACAATGAAGAGGCCAATGATAAAAGAGAAATTGAGGTTAGAGGATTTGTTCAACTTCAAGAAATGATCTGTCTTAGATATAATTATCTGCTTGATGAATTCAAGGGAAAATATTCTAGAAGTTATAAAAATAGGAAATAGATAAGGGGATTCATGACAGCCATAAACCCATATTATTGTTGAGTGCATTAATAATACCCAATCCCCCACTCTGTTCTTTGGATTTGGCTGTAGATAACTCCTCATGTCATCCAAAACTCTAGGTAGGATGGTATTGAAAATCAAAATGTAAACTCTAGACAAGACTTTGTTTATGAAGATAATCAATTTAATCCTTTTACATTCAGTTGATACAAATGTTGCTTTAGGAAATTATCTCTTATCGGTTTCTAGGAAAATCTTTGACATATGGGTGTAGTATCTGAAATGTATTAGAGAGAGAAAATTCACTAGATTTTTATGTATATTATCAAATATGAACTGATCAAAACTAATATGGACTGACAGACTAGACTCTGACTTAAAAAAGGTCAAAAGAAAACCAAGCATGACTTCTACTACATATTTGTCATTGTCTAGACATAAAACTTGACTCAACAGAGAGAAGACCCATTGGACTTCAATGACTATTATATTCACATTCATCGACAAAGACAAACCCACTGAAAAAATGTTCAGGTTTGATAATTGTCTGTAAAAACATATCTCAGACCTCTGACGAACATTATTTATATACCCTAATTAGATTTTCTTCATTGAAAGGTTCAAAAGTTATGGAAAACAACTCTAGTATACTGAGGAACTATAGAATTGATAGAATCTCTACCCTATACATGAACTCGGACCCTCATTTATTCACAATGACTCTTTCTTCATGGGAATATTGTTCGGTGCACCAACTTTTAAATTCGAGAAAAGGGAAAGTGATTTCGACAACATAAGGGACTATGTTGGCCTGGACTGCTTCAAGGAATGATATATGTCTTCCTACTTTATCGAAAAGGTTGCTTCTGGACACAAAGATAGGAGAAATAGTGATTTCGGTATCAAAAACATCTGAATCTCAGTCAATTAGGGTTTCTTCATTCGCCATAGGATCTTGTTTTGTTACTGAGGTTATTATAGGATCCATGGTTGTGATGAAAAATAGCTGGAAACAAGTGGAAATGGATTGCAATTGGTGTACTGTTGAGCTTCATTTGAAATATGGTGGTCGCACCAAGGTTTTAACGGTCCAAAATTCAAAATAAAATAAAATAAATGACCAACCTACCTTTTATACTTTTCCTCTTTTCAGAGGGATGAGAAATTGATTTGAGGCAACCCACTTTTCATCCTGAAATGCACCTGATGGTGCCACGTAGCCCCAAACAAAAACCATGGTTTAAATTTCGGGCCCTCTCTTCAAAATTAACCCCAACGCAGCTTCTCTCCCTGAAATCATCCTCGATCGTTGATCTTGAGTGCTCACGATCTAC
The DNA here is from genome assembly GCA_009831015.1 of Picea engelmannii. Taxonomy (NCBI): domain Eukaryota; kingdom Viridiplantae; phylum Streptophyta; class Pinopsida; order Pinales; family Pinaceae; genus Picea; species Picea engelmannii. The sequence goes on along the minus strand of ML779304.1, from coordinate 332,755 downwards.
GATGCATCGGTCCCCGTCACCTCAATGCTTCTGCCATATTTAGCTATTTCCTTCCATATTTAGCCTCTTTTCTAGTTTATCAGGCTTTCCAAAATGGTTTAGCATCTCACTAGATCCTGAAATATTGGTTTCATATAAAAAATTTAATGGTGACTAACATGATCTAGGGTCACTATTCCTCCTTTGAAAATATTAAAAATCCCAAAAAAGTGGCTCGAAATAGTGAATTTTGGCCTATTTCAGTATCCCCATTCTAATCCCCTTAGGATTTATTCATTTCCTTCATAGGTTATTTACATGTATTCCTTCTTGACTCTCCCTAAAGGTTTCATCTTAATCTGGACTTCTGCCAATGAATTGGACACAAATCTTTAAAACCACTATTTTGAAATTTCTTGAAAATCCAAGTAGAAATAGACAATGGCCCTCTTTGACACTTTTTTGTATCTCCTTCCTGCAGACAACACCCATAATTTTCATCCAAATCTTACATGATTTTCTCCATTTCTGGACAAAATAATAAAATGTCAATCTCAAATCAAAAGTAATATGGATCGTCAATCTCAAATCGGAAGCAATTCGGACTGTTGATCTCAAATCGAAAGAAATATGGACCATTGATATGCACTCCATTGACCATTGGTGACCGATGTTATTCTTTGGAATTCACAACACTTTCCCCAAACTACTAACCCAACCGTTGACCATTATCCCAACTCCTTGATGATCGACTTGCACAGAACTCCAAACATACCAACCTGACCATTGACCATCGACCATCGACGATCTTCATTTGCGAATGGAACTCCCTTCCAATTTGGTAGATCCCTAACCATTGAAATATCAATGATCAATGATCCCTAATGACTATTGAAACACTTCCTCAATTTGACTTACCCTACCATTGGCCATTGACCATCTCTGTTGGTTGACATGGAAACTATGTTGATGTGGCATGACACATAGATGTTAACATGACATGAGAAATCATCTTGAGGTATCCACTAGGATGATGTGGTGTGATACATGGATGTTGACACAACATGACACATCATCACCTTATTTTCTCTATTGGCAATTGGAAGCTTCTCTTGGAAAAATATGAACTTCGCACTAAATATGTCAATCCTCAATCCATCAACCATCAATGATATTATATGTAATTTGGCCTAACTTCAACACTTTTTTAAATGTATTTGATACCCAATACATTGGCCATCAATGATCTCATATTTCATTTGGCCAAATTTCAACATTTCGCTAAACTTGTCGATCCTTGATCCATCGAACATCAATGATCTCATATGTCATTTGGCCGAACTTTAACACTTTGCCAAACTCATTGATCCTTGATCCATCATCCATCAATGATCTCATATGTCCTTTGGCCAAACTTCAACACTTTGACAAAATTGACAATCCCTGATCCATTGGACATCAACAATAAGAGATGTCTTTTGTATGAACTTCAACACTTCGCCAAACTCGTCGATCCCCGACCATCGACCATCAACGACCTATGTTGGTGAACTTAAACACTTAGAAAATTTCAGCCAAAACCCAGGTGAATCTAGGTCGTTGATCTCCCAGTCAAGATGATATCGATCGTTGATTTTATCCGACTTCCCAAACGGACAAAAATCAATATGAACCATCGATCTTCCTCTTTTTCCAAAATTATGAAATGAATCTCGGTCGTTGATATCATAACTTTGTCAAACTTCAAAACTTTATCAATATTTAAATTTATCAAGGGAGAGTCTAGACCATTGATCTCGAGATCAAACATGATCTCAACTATCAATTCTCTGAACTCTTCCCCACGCTACCGTGACAATCAAAATATGATTTTTTCGACCTTCAAGGTCGAATTCATCTATCCAACTTTGTATATTGAATCAATTAACTTAGATAATTTCAAGTTATTTAAAACTTGAATCTTCTCACGAAATTGGGGTGTTTCTCTCTAATTTTTCACCATTTTCCCCAATTTCACGGAGACCGAAATCTGTGATAGAGAATATTCTTGATTCACACTTGTTCTGGCCCATACCAGTATAGTGTTTGAACTATAAGCTATGATACCAATTTGTAACGTACCCAACCACCCATAGGCTGGCCACGCTACTTCAAAAACTCACTTCAAAACTGATTTCAAATTTTGATAACATTTAATTAATAAAAAAGCATGAAAGAACACCATACAACACATGCAATAATCAATATTCATGCTACATCATAAAATAATGCTTAAACATGCCATGCACAACAATAACCAACAAATAGGCACATTAAAGATACACATCTCAGAGATATCAATTAATACACAGCGGAAATAAATATACAAGCATAGAAACACATGACAAAGAGAACGTATTTAAAAAAAAATGAATCACCAACTCGTTGCAGAACAAGGACGTTCCACCCAACCATAGATGTTGTTATTCCAAGTCTCAAGAACATGTCACCCCTGATCCAGGGCTATGAATCCACAAGAATAGTTCCAAGGTGTCACTTATAAGCTTCCCAAACAAGCCAACAATCAAGCTCTCACAGTTTATCAACACACAACAATCCAAAGTACACAAACTCTCTTCTCTCCATATTTCACAACCTAAGAGAATGGATTCCCTTCTTTGCCACGCAATCCCTCAGGATTTCCACCTCCTTCCATGGCTCTAGTGTATCTGGTCAAGAATCTACATGCTAGGACTCTCAATATTCATACTTATGAACAAAGGTTATCACATGCCAATGCATCCCAGGGATGTAGGCATTCACTCATGGATGAAAAACACCAGTAAATACTACAAATAGAAAACAATGGATTCCTTCCTCACCAATTCGTCACCATGTCCCAACCAAGAACAAGAATGAATGAGGAATAATGAATGAGACAAATAGTGAATGGAGAGAGTGAATAGAATGAAGAGTGTGAACCCGCAAACAACCCAAATATGGGTTTATATATTTACTTGGAAATCAATAACCATGTGGCTTTCCCCAAGAATCTCATGTAACCACTTCTCTCAATTAAAAAAAATATGGTAAAAAAAATATAATAAAAATACTTAACCCCTTAAGTCCCCTCTCTCATGGAATTATATCCCCCTATATCTCTTGTTCTTGTCTGGATGACAACCAACGATGTATTTTATTATTAATAATGATCAAAGCATTACATTTCCTAGGCACTCCATCCTGTTTTAATTGTTTGGGCACTCCGACCTTTCATAAAGTAAAAAAAAATACATTATTTAATCTGGGGACTCAAAACCATGGTATTAAAAGTCTTAAACTCATTTTTTATCAAACGATGGTGATTCAAGCTCTAGTTTCAAAATTTATTTACCTTTAAAAATTGAAGACACTTTCAACTCATTTTGGTTTTGCTCCAAATTTTATTGTGTTCGTGTGGGTCTACCTGGGCTCTAGTTTTTTTATCTGAGGATTATTATATTGTTTTCTAGGATATGGCCACCCTACTTTGTTGAGGGCCAAATTCCATTGAATAACCAAAGCTTGGATGTATTACATCTTGTGTGGTGTAGCGCTTTGTTTTATCTGTCTATTATGCAAGCCAGACTTATTATTATTTGAGGGAAGTTTTTTAAATATGACCCATTTATTTATCTTTTATGATCATAATGGAACTTGACTTTTTATTAAATGACTGAATTAATATGATGTTTATTCAATGGATAAATTAGTAATTCATATGATGCTTAGATAAATCAAATTTTCATTAATCTAACAAATTGAATGATCATTATCTTTATTATCTCGATGATTATAAATGAGATATAGATACATTAAATTGTAGATATTATTAACACTTTGTCTGGTGTGATAGGAAATCGTAAGGGTGCATTGATGTGGAATTGTGTTGACAAAGTATTGGAATCTGAGTTGATTCAAGAAACAATGATTATTTTGTGAATATGTTTTGTATATTTGATATGAATTATGAAGATTATTGATGCATTGATGTAGTGTATTGCAAGCGCAAGGAATATGCTTGTTGATTTATCCACACATGGGTAATGGGGTTGTATGGAGGTATATCAAGTACCATCAGGATAGGTGGAGAAGCATCCCTATTTCCACCTACTAGCACTCCTTTTGTGGGCTAAGTTTAAGAGTGAAAAAACACTTTTACTCCAATGTTGCACATTGTCGTGAGGGTAGGTCATGGATTTGGTCACTCACAAGGATTGGATGAGGGGAACACATTAAGGTGAATACCTTATTCCCTAGTGACCATTAGTTTCTCAACAAATGGAAACATAGATGATTTAATGGTTTCTCTAATGTTGCACCATTTCCTCATAAATAAATTTTAGGTACTTGAAGTGCATGCAATCATAGCACCCTTGGAAATATGATAAGTAAATATTGAAGGGAATGACATACATGGCACCCTTGGCATCATTATTAAAATTTGTCAATGATTAGTAAATTTAAAAATGAATTGAAAAATGTTCAAAGAAAATTATTTTCTATGCATTTCACCTTAGGAGAAAATGAAAATGTTGAAAATGAATTCAACTATGGATAATCCATAAAACCTCATGGAAAATGACATTCTAGTATACTTTATATTAAAAAGGAGAAATTAAATTGTTAGCCTAAAATAAACATATTTACATCTTTTCATATTCATATTATGATGAAGATTTAATTGAGTAAAAAAATATTAAGGAGGAATAGGTTATGAAGTGGTGCATGAAATTAATTTAAACCAATTATTAATTAGATAAGATTAAATTCAAGAGAACCCACAAATTCTGGAGAAGAAATAGGATCTAGAATTCAAACTCAACTTGAATTGTGAGATAAAAATGTTTCACATATGTTGTCATTGATATCAAAGTGGTCATGGACATGATCAATTATAGTGCAATAAAAGACAATATGGCACAAAGTATGATGCACAGACAGAGGAAGTCGTGAAAGGATGAAAACAAAAGTGCACGCAACAATAGATAATATGGCACAAAGTATGATGCACAGATAGAGGAAGTCGTGAAAGGATGAAAACAGAAGTGTGCACAATAACAAAAAGTATGGAGTAAAGTATGATGCATAGATAGAGGAAGTCATGAAAGGATGAAAACATATGTGCACAAAAGGATTGAAGGATGAAAGGATCAATGGTGTCGAAGAATATCAATGGATAGGACTTGATCACAGATATGACCAATCGATGAAGAAATTCTTGGAGATAACAGATAACTATAGCTAGATCGGTAGGGAGATGACCCATGAAACAGTTCATAAGTGAAGTATGATGGATAAAAATGCAACGGAGTAGACTATGACATATTTCCATGTTTGTGATTGTGAAGTAGAGAAATGATTTTCGATGTTTCAACGCAACGATGGATGTGAAATGATTGCAGGGTGCCTTGAGCTAGTGCGAAGAATGATGTAGTGGATTGCGATGAGATGAAGCCGCTGTGAGAAGCGACGAAGTGGAATACAATGAAACGAGTGGAAGTTCAAAAGTCAAGTGAGTGAGTCACCAGGGCATGCTCACAGTCTGGTGGGGCGACTGGGTGAGCATATTGCAGAGCAAGTGTGACAACATGAATACTTTTGACTTGAGTTTTGCACTCCTTTTCTATCTATGCATTGGGTGATCTATAAACCAGAATGATATTTTTTGTGTTAATTCGAGGAGATTCTCTAATAAGACTAGGTTTTGTTGTTAGAGATGAGTTGGAGCTCATTCGTTGGAAGATTTGGTCTCATAATTTATTCTTCGTTAATCATTGAAAGGATCAATGATGATCATTGAACGTTTTGATAAAACAAGGAATATTTTGTCGATTTGATTTAGTCGAAGAATGTCCAGCCATAAATTGACCAGAAATATTTTTTATTTAGACAAAATTATGTACACATATAACTAACCAGACTTTGATGTGGTCAAGATATGTCCACAATATAATTATTATGCATCCAAATACTTAATTCAGATATAAGTGTTTCCACATATAAATAATTGGACTTTGATCTGGTCAAGATATGCCCAAAATATAATTGTTATGAATCCACATATAGTTAGTTGAACTCAGGAAAATATATTATAAATAGGGATGCACTCTGATCGAGTATGTAGTTGATGAGAATAGAGGGAAAAGGTTATGTAACTATTCAAAGGAACCGTTGAAATGTTTGATAGTACTGAGAGTGGGGGTGAATTATTATTGTATACTTTAATTACTTTTTATTTTGATATGATTTTATAACATAGTTAGGATTTATTCTTGTATTCAGTTATACCATAAATTTACTAATCATAATCATATACAATAGTCAACACATTTACAAATATAGCGGTGGAAAACCAAATTGTGAATACCTTGAAAATATTTATAAATGAACATTAATTCATGCATGAATAACTATCAATGAGGACACCAATCCTCTGTGGTCACCGACCTACAATATGCACCATCGTGAAATGGATGAGGACACCAATCCTCTGTAGGCACCAACCTACAAATGGATGAGGACACTAATCCTTTTATGAGCACCTGCCACCAACTCATAAACCAGGAACCAACCTACAAATGGATGAGGAAACCAATCCTCTTATGAGCACCAACACATAAACCAAGCACCAACTTGTAATTGAATGAGGAGACCAATATTTCCTTGCTCCACCCTCCCACCCTTAGTTTTTCATTTGTTCACAAGAAACTATTGTATTGCATTTATATTATTCTTCTTGATCTAAAATAATATTTCAAAAGCTTCTATAATAGAGTTACATCTGCACAAAACTATCATAAATTTACCATATCTTCTTAATAAAAATTTCTCTTATTCTTACTGCAATCCTTATACTTTAATTGTTCCCCTATTCATCGAAATTACTCCTCTAAAGTTTATTTCACCAGACCTTTCAATCATTTCCCTGAAAATTCAATGCGTAGAACAAGTCTTCGGTCCCTTAGAATTTCCAAAATTCCATCTTCTTTTTTTTGTGTTATTTTATTATCCTGAAATCACCATATTAGCGCTCTTAATTTTTTACTTCATCTTCACAGTCATGCTCCTTTGTGATCACTGCTAAAATCAAACCGGTTATCTCAGATCTCCCTTCTCTTTTCATATATCCTTTTCTTCATCTTCATTATACATTTATATGGTTTCAATTGAATTTTGTGGATTTGTTTTACGGTGAATGTTGACCTGATTCATCCTTCGAGCTGACTAGAGCACCAAAAACGTCATTGAAACGTTCACACAAAGTGTACTAAGCCCCCAGGGATTATTTTCTTTCATTACATGAGTTATCCCAATGGGAATAGAACCAAACATGTGGGACTACGATATTTATTGCAAGGGGCTACACCCTTGAGTTAGATCTTGAGGAAGGGGGGTTCTAATAAAAAATGCACCTATGCATGTATTTCCTTGTGAACACATGTTTACATTATGGGGTGGGTGCCTTTATATTAACCCACATGATTGTTGGTCAATGCAATTTGTTATAGACCATTTATCTAACATTTCTTTCAATGATCAGATATGTGCCTCATGCTAGTATCCTTCCCTTTACAACTTTCATTATGGGTCATTGATCTGAATGATCAATGGCTATAATCAATCTCTACAATCCATGTGTATAAGGGTGGGTTTCATAAACCATCACGTGGATCTCTAGCCTAGTATTATGTGTAAAGAACTTTGTCGATGCATGTTTAATCCAGATCATTGATCCTAAAGTTGATCAATGATCATCAGGATTACTTTTGTTATCACACTAAGTTGCCTTGGGTATTTATCCCTTAGTTTTGATTCTTCTAAGCCTTTAGATTTTTTGATTTTGATTTGTCTCTTAAATGTGTGATTTACTTAGATGACTTTGATAAACAAAGCTTTAAGTCATGGCTCAAAATTTGATCCTCACATGAACTTTTGGCCTAGGCTCATTTTCATGACTTATGTTTTGATCCTGTTCATGATTTGACACTAAGTTCGACTCACTCCATGACCATATTGACTTGAAATGTCACCCTCCTCACTCCTGCCTCTGTAGCCTTTCCATGTTGTGCCTTTTTCCTATGCTTATCGGTCAAATCATTTTTTGAAAGGGAGCGCAACCAACTCACTAGGAGTTTCTGTAGCGCATTCCCTGTCCTTCATATTTCACCATGATTTGTGATTATTGCACTAATGTCATGTCTTCCTTGTTTTCAGCACCATGGTTAGTTAAAAGACACCTTCGAAGATTCATCTTTATAATATTTTCTAACAGTTTTCAAATTTTGAAAGCTCAAATTTTTGTGCCGCATAAACTACCAATTTAGACAAGTTGGTAGTGGCGCTACCAGATCAGTTGTTGAGGTGGATTCAGAGACCAAGTTTCTCATGATACTCTCCTAGGATTTTTTTGAAACTCTGAGTTTTCATCATTCTCCAAGTATTCCATTATTTCCCCCCTCTGCATATCAATTTCAAGGAGAAATTATCACCCGTATTTTTGGTAGCTATCGTGCCTGCATAGCTGGAGGAGATATTTTTATTCATGCCTTCCTATCAGTTTTCCTTCCATTGAAACCTACATTTACCATCACCTGGTTATCAGTATTAAGACATATACTCTCCATTTCTCCCAATCTCTCACTATCCAAGCAAGTTTCATTTCCTATATGCGTAGTGTGTTACCCATAAACGACGTTGTCTTTTCCCCTGCCTCTTCTATCTTTTGAATTGGACTATTTTCGACCCAGTTTTCAAAGAAAATTACAGTACATCCCTTCACCATATGATTATTCCTTGGTTTTAATATTTGTACATAGTCAAGGAAGGAAAATTCACAACCATTGTTTCCTAAGCTAGCAATCAATCTGAGTTAGAGAGAATTTCTGGAAAGGGGCAGCCACTCTTCACTATCAGATTCTTTTGAAGTGTGACTCTTTGTTTTCCTGATCATCACCACTCCATAACTCTTAAATATTTCATCCTAAACTATGGAGACTCCTCATAAGAAGATGTCACACAAGGGAGGTAATGTGGTTAAAAATGAGCCTGCAGACATGCTTTTATTTAACGTAGAGCCCATGGCTAGAGAATTTTTTCAAATTGTGGGTTGCCTCACATTCTGCCAAAATATGCAAAGGGGTCATCATGAGGTGGAAAGGAAATTTGCCTTACATTTTGTTGGCCTGAATACCAAGGTAGGGGACCTATAATTTGAGGTGTCTGAGACCTCTATTTCAGCAGCTACAGGTACCCCTATCATTAGAGAGGATTGGTTTAAATCAATGGCCTTGGGTGCAGCCTTTTCCAAAGACTTCTTAAAGGTTGAATATCAAACTGACAATCTATCCAAAGGAGTACCAAGAATTCATCTGGTTGGAGAGTTTGATAAAATGATGAGGATCATTCAAAGGTACTTCACATGTGAGGGGAGGTTCAATACACTATACTAGTACCATATAAGGCTTTTGTTTCATTTTACTAGAAAATTTGAAATGAACATTCCCTTTTATCTGCTGAGAAGCATAGGAAAGATGTCAGACAAGGTTCAATATGAATCAAAGGTCATGGATACTAGCATTTTTCATTCTGGTTTGATTAGAATCTTGGTTTCTGAAGAGATGAGAAAGAGGAACATCTCATGGGAATAGTTCATTATTTTTGCTCACATGAAATTAGACATAGAAACTACTCCTCAGTCACAAATAACAAGCCCTTTGCCATCCACCAGTGTTGCTCCAACATGAACAAGAAAGAAAATAAAGAGTAAATATCTTATTCAAGATCAAGAATCCATTAACGAGGTTGCAAGAACTAAGGAAGAGGCTTACCATTCTCCACAAAGATACCTTTCACCCCCTCCTACACCATAACTAGAAGAGGTCCCTTCCTCTACTAAATCCATATCCAAGAAAGGAATGAAACTACACTTCTCTTCATCTCCTTCAGCAGCTAGCACCAAGATCAAAAATCCTTTCACAAGGTCATCAGCTCTCAAAGATGTTATTGAAGAAAAATTCCTACCAAAGATTTCCATTCTGAAGAAGAAGAAAGACAAGGGAAAATACAATGATAATCCTGTTGAGATAGAAGAAGTAATCCCTGTGTAGAAAGAAGATGAATCCATAAAAAATCCTGTCGATACTGTCCACATCACCAATCCACCTAGCAACCAGACCTTCAAAAGATTGATTAAACAACTCATGGAAGCTAGAAAGGAAGTGTCTCGTCTAAAATCTGAATCCCTATATGAAAGAATTACCATGAAAGAACTCATGGATGGCTACAACCACACTCTTGACTTAGAAATATTCACAGCAAGAAGATCCCAACCTCTTCATGGGAAACTTAAGAACATCTATAGGAAAAACAAAGACTTTCAGTCTCAGAACAGAAAGCTCAAAGCAGAGTTGCAACAATTCCAAGATGAGATGGCTCAAAGAAACTTGAATGTGTTAGTTGAAGATTCTATTAAAAGGATAAGCCAGTAGCCAAGGAAAGAATAAATATAGTGAAGAAGCATGTTACTACTAAAGGGAAGCATGTTGTTGTGCAAAAGGGGAGTCCTACTTCTATAAGAAGGAGTGTTAGGTTGATGAAGTGATTGGTGAAAAGTGAGCTCCATTTTTTAGAATGGCCCCTTTTTGCAAGGATAATTAATTGAGGAAATACTACTTCTGCCACCTATACAGGCTATACATGCTTCTAATGCATAATGTTCAGAGTTTTGATATTCTGCAAAGAATTAATATTTTCAACAGTGGTAGCACAGACATTCCGTAGCGCTATGGTGCTATGAAATCATCTAATTTTCATGTCCTATCAGTCTACTACCTCTAATGCTTCCTAATCACCTAAGACTGATGTAGTGATGGAACTGCTAACTACCCAGGGGTGCTACTAAATCTATCAACATTGAAATGTGGTGCTACGAATTTAGTAGAGGCGCTACCAAATTTTACACAGACACATAGGAAGGCACTACTAAAATTTTAGACAAAGGTCAAATTCAACACATAAGCACACATGCGTGGCGCTACTGAAATTTTGGACATAGGATGAATTTGGACAGTGAAACACAGGCATGACGCTACCCATTCGACATGCCTAGTTTAGAGGTCACGCTACGGAGTTACAGGAATTTGGTGAAGGCTTGCTACCCAGAGTGCTACCGAATGAAGCTACCAACAGGTACCAGGAATCAAGGAGCTTGAAATATCATTCTTGTGGATGGTTGTTGATGTGGAGAAAAGAAAATATAGTGGCTGAAAGCATGATGACAGTTACAAGCATCTAAAAGACACTTGGCATGCAGGGATATGAGTATCAAGAAGATCAGGTCAGTTCAAAGTTGGTTGGATCAGTGGCCAAAATTTTCCCTTTTTATAGCACAGTTGTTAGTTTAAGTTGTTATATGGAATAAATACTTGGATATTTTCATGGGAAGAAGGCCAGCTTGCACCTCCAGTGTTGCCTCCCTTTTTGTTATAAATATATAGTCTAAATGCTTTAGGAGGTTCGAATGGTTGAGATAGGCTCTCTTATGCTGTAATATTTTGATGAAGCTTCTGTGAGTTGGTTATGTACTTGATTTGAGATATCTTGATTAATAGAATTTAACTTTCTTACTCCAACTTATTTGCCTCTGATTCTGAAGTATTCATGCTTGAAAGATTCACATGAATTATTGTAGTGATATTACGATGGATGCTTGATTATAATATTATTATGATGTTCTTTAGTGTCCTTAAACTTTGAATTCAAGAAGATCTTGTGTTTGAGTTTTTCTTCCTTAGGTTACTTACAGGCCTGATGTCTATAGAAAACCTCTACATTTTTCTCACCAGAGTCTTCCCTCTATTCACCTTTACTCCCATTTACTGACTGAAGTTAGTCAAGACCTCAATTGCTTGTGCATGCTAGCCTAGATTTCTGAGATAGAACATTATTATCTTGAGTCTTGTCTATTTGACCTCTTTAAAACTCATTTACATTTACACATAACCTGATGGGTATTGGGCTTACCTTCTATGCAATATGAGGGTGATTCCTAGTGATAACATTCTTGGCACCGCTGCTGGGGAACGAATTGAAGAAATTTCCCTGGGATTGAACAAAAAAGCTTACTAGTTCTGAAGGTGCATTGGAACTCAATACATTGAAGATTGCAACTTGCACCTGGAGACTCCATTGTTTTAGCTCTGGCTCTTAAAGGAAGACACATGATATCAAATCTACAACTACCTTTGGTTCCACCTAAGGTTGACCCAGAGAAGATAATCAAGAAGGGAAAATCTTCTTAAGAATTTTTTTTTGTTGCTGCTACAAGTGATTCTGGTCAGTTGCCTGATTCCACTCTTAATACTCTAGTTGTTTTATCAAGTAATATTCCTTTACCTTCTACTGAAGTATCTAAGAATCTTGATTTTGAAAATTTCCATGTTGATTACTCCTCTTTTGAACATGATTTTAAAGAAGAAAATTTTGAAATCCTTTCTTCCCTTGACATTGTAAAGTGGTTCAGTATTGAGAGTCTTGAATATTTTCCTACTTAGGCCTTTCTACTCCTCCTCCTGTCAAATTTTTTGTAGCCAAAGAAGAGGAAACCTCATCCAATTTATAGACTATACCATAGACTATACCATATTCTTCCAAGACTAAGCCTTCTACTGTGAAAACTGAAATTTCCCCTTTATACATTCCTTTTTCTCCTAAGTTGCACACAGTCAAGTTTCCTTCTCCTCCTTGCTCACCAAGAGTCCAAAATCCAATGGCAGCACTAACCCTCCTAGAAATAGGATGGATGCCATAGGGGCTGCAAGATATGCCCCTCTTGTCGTTGAAATACATCTTATTTCAGTATACCACTTAGACTAAATTAGATTCCAGCCTCCTATAAATATCTAACAGCCATACCATTGTTGTTTATGAACTAAAATACTATTAACCAAGTTTTGAAATAAAATAGCAGCAAAAATAAATTATATATCGGCAGGTTGTAACCCTCATTTGGCACAAAAATTTGTGCAATACCACTTGAAAAATACACAGAAAATTAGGGACAGATTTGAGGATAAAAATCTCTTTATTTCGCTCAAGGAAAATCTGAGTTTATAAAACAACAATAAGCATCAGCAATACAACACAAAATATCTCTTATTTTAGCAAGTCATCCTTCAATACAAATTGTACGAGACTGTAACTAGGGAATATTGCCTCAACTATATGACCAGTATGGCCCTAAACAACTAGTAAACCTCCACAAACAATCACATAAATGTATAGAAAATTGTGCCAAGAGAATCAATATGAAACAGAACAGAAACATTCAACAAACTAGCATATAAAATCGTTCCACTCTTGTTGTATACTCACAGCCTCAATTTTTGTGCCTCCTCTTGTTGTACGACCAACAAAACACTATTGTATGACCTCTATTGTAGTTGTTGTATGGACTGCTAAATGCTGTAAATTCTCCTTAGACTGTGTGCCAATCCCTCTCCTAGGGATGCATGCTAAGTCCCTCTTGTTGTAGCTCTTTCGTCAAGAAAAGAAATCCTCCTTGGGATGTGTGCCCCTTCACCTTCCCTCAAGCTCTCCTCAAAAGTGTGCCCTCCTTCTCCTGATGAGCCACCTTTAAACAATTTTGAAATGTAACTCTCCTAACCCTTGATCTCCCATGAGTGACTCTTCACTTTCCCTCAAGATCAACGGTCACGACTTAATCATTCGTTGAGGTCACTTAAGCCATTAAAGTGACTCAAAACATCATAAAGTCACTTTTACATTAAAAAATAATTAAAAGACCCAACTTTATAAAATCACTAGGAGAAAATTTGCTTGGTCACTTCCGCATGCTAAGCGCTGCCAATGCAGAAGTACCTCCAAGATACCAAATCTCAACACTTGTCTTACCTCAGCCCATGAATGCTCTCCCTGCTGGATATTATTTAAAATACATGCCCAAATTCATAGGAGAAGAAGATATAACTGTTGAAGAACACTTTGTTGCCTTCTACAATTATGCAGACAATCAAAATATTGAAAATGAGGATGTGTGGATGAGAGTCTTTGTCCAAATCCTTTTTGGTGAGGCTAGGAAGTGGTTTAGGGGTTTGGCCCCTGGATCCATTACTAGGATTGAGGTGTTAGATGATGCCTTTTTGAGACACTGGGAGATAAAAAGGAATTTTTGTATTACATCACAAAATTTGGATAGCTAAAGAGAAAAGAGGGAGAGTCTATCTCTGACTTCTCTAAAATATTCAACAAAATGTACAATAAGATCCCTGCTGAGATAAAGCCTACAAAAACCTTTTCAAAAATCACCTATGTCAGTGCTTTCGACCCTGAGTTTTGCCTTCTACTGAGAGAAAGAAGATCAACCTCCTTAGCTCATATGAAAGATACAACCTTATAGGTAGAATCCAACATAGTGTCATCTAATAAACTCAGGGGGAAATATGATAGGGACATGAGAAAAACTAGAGCTGAAGCTTCAACCTTTGATTCCCCTATTGTCCATCCTCAAGTAGATGAAATGACCAAATTAGTAAAATTCCTTTCTACTGAGATAGAGAAGTTAAAACTGGAAGGAAAACAGACTAATAGAAATACTAAAAATGATGATAACATAGGTAACTTAAGGAGACTCAACAATGCTCCTCAGATTCTTCCGAGAGATCCTAGAAGAAGAGATAGAGATGATCAAAAAGTACAAACTCCTTTACAGAACAACCTTGTTGTTGATGAACAAGGAGAGGAGGAAGAATTCGATGCTGAGATTCATTACTTAGGTGACACATCACCATCCCCCCACTTGACTCAATCTACATACGAGCAATCCTTGATGGATATTCAAATAAATGAATTAAGTAAGGGAGAGAAAGAAAAATAAAGTCCTAATAAATATAATATGAGATCCAAAAAGAATGAGGAGAAGACTAATTCTTCTAATCATCCAACCCAAAAGGAAAATTCTGCCAAGGCTGTGACAGTTGGTAACAAATAAAGAGAAACTCAAAACCCCCAAGTTTTGATCAGAAATCCTACCCCTGAAGCCAAATAGATCCTGAAATCTTCACCTTCCTTCAACTTTGAGATTGAGACCCAAAAAATCAAGATCCATGTGCCTTTTTTGGAATTGATAAAAAATGAAGAATTTAAAAAATATCTTTCCAAAATGTTTCAGCCCGAATCTTCTCCAAATTCCATTGATTCAATAAATCTGCAAGATGAAAATCCAACAGTCATCTTAGGACCATTGATAGAAGATAGATATGATTCATCCCCTCCCTTCTATACATCACTGAATATACATGATAAGGTGTTGCATAATTGTTTGATGGACTCAGGGGCATCCCACAATCTCATGCCCAAAACTATTATAAATGAACTTGGATTAGAAATCACAAAGACCTACCATGAATTATATTCTTTTGACTCTAAGAAAGTGAAGTGTCTTGGGGTCATTAAATATCTGGTTGTGACCTTGTTTCAGCTGCCCATGAAAAGTGTAGTTATGGATATCGTGGTGGCTGATCTTCCCCCCAAGTTTGTCATGCTCTTGTGAAGATATTGGATAAAAATACTTGGGGGAACCTTGCAGATGGACCTCTCATATGCTACCATTACTGTGTTTGGGGGGGAGCATAGAAGACTTTACAGGGAAGCTCAGTTGGCCTACATTATTAGTGACGAAGCAAACCCCACAAATCATCCTATTTTTGTACTTCATACTAATTTGGGATCTAGCATCTTGCAACTGACTGATGATCCTGAACCTCCCCTTGAAATCAGAAAATCATTTGTTACCTTTTGTGAAGATTCTCCTCCAACCACCTCTATTTATAATATGTTATTTGATGGAGCCTCTTCTAGGGAAGGTGTTGGTTCTTGAGTGGTCTTTATTTCACCTTCTCAAGAGACTATATATTTTTCATACAAACTAGAATTTCAAACTACCAATAATGTGGTAGAGTATGAAGTTCTTGTCTTGGGATTGAGGGCTGCAAAAGACATGAGGATTGTTAAGCCCTAATATTGGCTCATTACCCCTTAATTGGGGCATATTAGATTAGTAATGTTATTTTATTTATGTCGGCTTTAGGCCATTAGTTGTAATTATACCTCCTAGTCTCCTATATATACCAAGGAGACATTTTCATTTTGAATCATCTTGTACTTGAACATTTAAGTGGGGTAAAAGGAGGTTGCCCCCTTGAAGAAGCTCATTATCTGAAATTATCTCGTTTTCAAGGAGTTGAGTACTTTTCCTGAGGTTTTTCTATGCTATATTGATGTTTGGTTCTTAACATATGGTATCAGAGCTCAAGGTCTTGGGGTTTCACTGCTACATCTGAGACACTGTGGAATTTTACCTATACATTTTTTTCTACAACGCTTCAGAAGGAACTGCTTGGAGGATATTTAGAATATGGATCAAGGTACGTTGGGTTAAAAATTCATCTCCTGAGGTCTTATACTTTGGTAGATACAACCTGTACAAGATAGGGTTCTGGAATCATCCTGAAATGAGTCATTGCGGAATTTTTGCTATAAATTTTTTTATGTAATGTTTCAGACCCTAAAATCCTAAGGACATTTACATAAATTAGTAATGTATCTTTGGTAAAAATTTCAGCTTCTGGGTCATCTTAAATTTTTATATACACCCTGTGTAAGATAGGGTATCTGACTAGTCCTATTGACTAGTCTCAAGAAGGTGTTCCAGGTAAAACAATCATAACTTCTTCCTAGAGTATCCAAATT
>ML779304.1:295254-306074 GCA_009831015.1 Picea engelmannii | reverse complement strand
TTGTATGTGGTCTCCTCGAATGGCATTGGTTTCTTTCACTTCGGTTTTGGCAGGAAGAAGTTAAAAACATCAAAGAAGATTTCAAATTGTTGTTGTCATCTCGGACGGTGTATTTTGCAGCCTTTAAGATCTTGAATTTTGAATAGTGCCATCAAATTTAGTACATGGGTGTTGTATCATGGTGTTAAAAGAAGAAGAAAATGTGGACAATTGCTGCACATTAAAAGTGTTTTCCAGTAAGAAACTTGTTGTAATAGGACTCTGTAAGGGAAGGACAAATCTTTATGGTTTCACAAATATTATGTCACACATTCAAATCTAATTTTTCAAGAGGCATGGTTGGTTCATTATAGGGCGTCATTGAGGAGTAACGTCATCCAAGAGTGCCAAATCATAGTTTAACAACAATTATCAGAATGTAAAAAAACGCCCAAGTGCTAGTCTAAAGGAGTGAAACAAATAATGCCAAGGGAGACAACTCATACAATTTCAATTTTAAAACTAGTGAAATTAGCAACCCACCGAGGGAATTCATGAATTCTCGGGCAATTGCAATTTTTAAATCAATTAAAGGATCTCAATTAAATTCAGAACACCAAATTTGTTCTTGAAGTCATTTTCAAGCGTAGATGTTGATGAGATTACCAATTTTGTTTTGGGAGCCGACATTGACTGAAAAGGTAGATTGTATGGAAGGGCCTTCTATTAAGGAAATCCCTATTGCGACAGGGATTCAATGTTTCATAAATATGACTATGGAGTGACTGATACTGATGGTATGAACCCTCTATTAGTTCATTAGCTAACAGGTCGATCTGTGCCACCAATTTTGAAGGAAACAACTACAATTAGAAATGAAGACAATTACTTTTGGGTGAAAAACATAAATAATGGCTTTAACGCCTTCATCAATCCGATAAATGCTTAATCATATGTATTGATGATTTATTACTTGTATTTTCCACGAATGAGAAATGAGTGTGAATCATCGACCTATAATATCGCCTTCATCAATACGATAAATGCTTAATCATATGTATTGATGCTTTATTACTTGTATTTTCCACGAATGAGAAATGAGTGTGAATCATTGACCCATAATATCACTATGGATATCGACAATGTTGGCCAAATGCAGTAGCAAGGAAAGTGTTAAGAAATAGGAAATAGATTTCACAAAGTGTGGGTTATTGTAGAAGTGAAAATCAATTGTCAAGTTCACAAAAAATCACGGGAGGAACATTGAACATATGAGAGGCTATAGATATGGATTTAATACAAAGTAATCCTAACATGTAGCATATATTCCAACAAACAATATGGATGGCATTATTTGACATACACATTGCATACATCAATGCAATTACTATAGAGTTTGCTCAACAGTTGCACAAAATGGCATTGTAGTTCGAGGTTTTTAGGTTGGCACAACATTTTAAGATCTTGGAACATTAGAGACATTGGAGGATCATTGGCATTCCATATTACGTAATGAAGTTTCTCCAAAGGATGGATATAGAAGTCCAATCGAGAGCATAAGCAGTTATAGCACACCATGGGTTGATTATCCATCCTGAAGAAAATGTAGCATCAAAACCATGTATTGAAGACTCATCACATGCTTTAGAACATGTGCCAACACTAGTAGGTGAAGAATCCATGGATGCTACAGAGCCTATATAACCTATTTCATAAGAAGTAGTAGAGTGTGAAGAAGGAGTAGGAGGATATCTCCTCAATAGATTAGGAGGATATTTTCCCCCATCCGATGAGGAAATTTCTGCTGAATTTGGCCCTGGGTGAGCCACTTTCCTTGGTGCAGGAGCTACCCTGCTTTGACGACTCGATAAAGCTGGATCCTTTGTTGTCGAGTGCCCTTGATATGTGTGTTCACAATCTGATCACTAGATGCCTGTTGTATGCAGTTGGGGTTGAGCTTTGTTGGTGTCAACTGTTCTGCTGTGTCTTAGGTGTCCAATAATGGTGGTAAATAAGGCCAAAGGAGGTCCACGTTGAACACTAGGTGTAGGCCAAGGAAATGAGGAATGTTGAGCACAAAAACATTATCCCCCACAACCTTGGTGATGGTGTATGACCCATAAAGGAGTGGGAAAAGCTTCTGATCGGGTCCTGTAAGGCGTTCTTTCTGCAAGTGCAACCAAACTTTGTCTCCCACCTGAAACTTATGTGGAACCCGATGTTGATCATGGTGTTGCTTGTACTTGTCATTGGACTTATGTAGGATATCCTGAACCTGTTGGCGGATGTGATGGATCCTCTCAATGAACCGTGTGTCTTTGTCAGCCTCAGTTGGAGTAGGAGAGGAGTCGGTCGAGGTGAACACAAGGGGAAGTGAAACATCTATGGGACCCAATGGTTGGAATCCCAACCCCACCTGAAAGGGGTTGTGGTTGGTTGAGCTATGCAGGGCTCAGTTGTAGCTATGTTGGACATAAGAAAGAGCCTCATCCCATGTGCAAGGGTTGTTGGAATTATACATGTGCAAGATATGCACGATCATTCAGTTTACGACCTCAGTTTGGTAATCTGTCTGGGGGTGGAAGGATATGGATTTGGTGAGCTTGGTGTCCAATAGTGACCATAGGCTCGACCAGAATGTGTTGAGAAATTGACTGTCTTGATCTGAGACAATGGTTTGTGGGATTCCAAAATGTACCTAGACCCGTTCAAAGAAGAGCTTGGCAATGGATTCTACTATGATTCTCTTCTTGCAAGCAACCATAATCGCCATCTTAGAAAAGCGATCAACAACCACAAAAACACAGTCATTTCCCCACTTGGTGGATGGGAGGCTCGACATGTAGTCCATTGATATGGATTCCCATTGCCTGTCAGGAGTAGGAAGAGGGGTGTACAAGCCCTATTTCTTAGTGGTTGGTTTGGAAATAGCACAAGCAGTGCAAGACCTGATATACTTGTTGACCTCCTGTCAAAATTTCGACCCATATAAATGTTTTTGTAGCATTACCACTGTCTTTTCGACGCCGAAGTGTCCTGCAACCCGGCTATAGTGGGCTTCCCAGATCATCTTCACTCACTCACTTGATGGAACACATATATGGCCCAGTTGACACAACAACCCATCCTAAAGATGGAAATTATTGACAACTTCCATTGCACCCAACATTTGGTAGGTGGTGGCGAAGTCCAGGTCTGTCTCATAGAGTTGGGGCCATCCAGAGGTCTCATGGCCGCAAGAGTCTAGCACTATGGTGAGTGTCATGACTGGTGGTCTGCTGAGGCAAACAACGATGCAGTTGGTGCTTCTTGTTTTATAATTGATGTTGAGGTGGAATTGTTGCAAGTATGTGGACCACTTTTGATGGTGATCATTCTGCAATTTTCCTTATGTCTGCATGAATTGCAGTGGCTTATGATCAGTGTGGATGACTGTCTCCCTCCCAAGAATGTAATGTCTGCACTGGCGGCAGGCTTTCACAATGGAGTACATTTCTTTTTCCTAATTAGGGTACTTACGGTCATCATCTCATAGTGTCACACTATGATAGGCCACGGTGTGGTCATGTTGTGTGAGAAAAACACCCACAACATAGTTTGAAGCATCAGTCTCAATCTCAAAGGGCTACTGCAGTTCTGGTAGTGAAAGTACTGGGGATGAGCACAAGCGTTGTTTCAAATCATCGAATGCTTGTTGTTGGGGCTGACCCCACGCAAATTTTTCCTTACCACCACCCCTGGTTATTTTGCTGAGGGCCCATGCAATATGGGAGAATCCCAACACAAACCTGCGGTAGAAATTGGCAAGGCCCAAGAAGCTCCGAAGCTTAGTGAGTGTGGTTGGGGTTGGCCAGTCACTTATGACTTGGATGTTGGGTGGATCAACATGTATTCCATGTTTATCAATGATGTAGCCTAGGTAATGGACCCTGTCCATGCCGAAGGATCATTTTTCCAAGTTGGCGTATAGCTTGTATTGTTGCAAGGTGAGCAGAACCTGTTGAATATGCTGCAAGTGTTTAGCCCAAGTCTTGCTGTAAATGAGAATGTCATCCAGATACACCACTACAAAAGTATTGGTGAATGGTTGCAAGATATCATCCATCATCCTCATGAAAGTGGCTGGAGCATTTTTCAGACCAAAGGGCATGACCAACCATTCAAAAAGGCCTTCCTTTGACTTGAAGGTGATATTCCATACATCGGTCTGTTCTATCGGGACCTGGTGGTAGCCAGACTTCAGATCAATCTTACTGAAGTATTTGGCCCCCATGATTTGATCAAGGAGGTCATCGATTTGGGGAATTGTGTACCAGTTTCTGACTGTGATTTTATTCAGAGCCTAATAATCAATGAAAAGTTGTCAGGTTCCATCTTTCTTCTGTACCAGCATGATTGGGCTCCCACAAGGTGATGAACTGGGATGGATGTGCCCCTTGTGGAGAAATTCTTGGATCCTTCGCTTGATCTCCTCATTCTCTAACATAGAGCAACAATAGACTAGCCCATTGGGAAGTGATGCATTGGGGGTCAAATCGATGGGGTGCTTGACCTGGCAATGCAGAGGTACCCCGGTAGGTGAGGAGAAGATATCCGAGTATTCTTCCATGACCTTATCTACATGGTTCTGCTGTGTGGAGAGGTCAGTCACAGAGACCCTAGATGTGGCTGTGATGTTTCTCTCATTCTAAGAGTGAATCACGAAGAAGATAAACTTCCCCGTCTGAGAGATGACCTTCCTGCATTGCTTAATAGAGATTAAGGAAATAACACTAGGTGGGATAGCCTCGGGTATCCTGTACAATTTCCTGTTCAAAGTAATAATAACACTACGAGGCATACACTCATATACAACATGGCGCTTCCATAAATAAGGTTGGCCCAAAAGAACATCACAAACTTCGAGAAGAGAAACATCACACAATACCTCATCTTTGAAGGGATTGATGTCATATGACAGTCGACACTGTTGGATGACACGGAGATCGCTTCCTTGGCGGAGCCATCCAATGGTGTAGGGTTGTGGGTGTAGTGTTGTCGGCATGGCTAGTAGCTTGATGACCTCTGCTGAGATGAGGTTCTTTTGGCTACCACTATCAATGATGAAGTGTAGCAGTGTACCTTTTACCCACATCTGTGAATGGAAGAGGTGATCTCCTTCTTCTGGATCGTCTGGTTCACCATGTTGGAGCTTGGTGGTAGCACCGGTGGCAATGGGTTCCACGTCAATGATCTATCTTCCCCTTTCTGGTTCTAACTCAGAGTCAGAACCCCCATCTAATTCAGAGGCTTTCACTTCGGCCACCAGTGTCTGCTTTGAGCAGCAGTCAACAGTGTTATGCCAAGGGCTCTTATGGAAGTCACACCACTTCTCGTTATCTTTCTTTGTCTTTCTAGTGTCCTTATTTGCTTGCGGCTTGGAATGGTTGTCCTGATACTGCCCATATTTTCTCTGTCCTTTGTTCTGTGGGTTGGGGCCACCCTTTCCTGGATTTTGTTGTGAGGGTTTCCCCTACCCAAATTGTCACGTCTTTTGTTTGATCTTCTGCTCAATTTTGATGGCATATTGGTAGGCCGCGCCCAAGGATGAGATGCATAGAAATTCCATTTCGGTTTGGACGTATCTATGCAGAGCACCACAATACTTGACACCAGATGTCACTCCAAATCATTGATACCCAGCTTGGTGTGCAAGGTATGGAAGATATTTGTGAAATCTGGCACTGCTTGGTCTCTTTCTTGCCGCAGTGTGGTCCATTTGGTAAACAAGTTGTCATAACTTCCGATAGGGAAGTATTGTTCCTTAATTTCATCCCTGAAGGATTCCTAGGTGGCCATGACTGTAAATAATGAGGGTTCCTCTATTTCCTTTTGGTCACAGAAATATTCCCACCAATATTTGACATGGGGAATGGATTTGAGGAGAAAAAAAGTAATATTTTCTCTATTCGAAAAGTTATGAACAAAAAAATAACCTTCTAGTAGATTCAACAACTTTTCTACAACATCTGCGTCTATCTGACCTTCAAGTATAGGAATATCAAAGTTTATTTGTACCTTGAAGGGGGCGATGGCTCCGCTCGAAGAAGATGTGTCGCCTGTTGGTTGTCGCCAAAGGATTTGCATGAAATTATCCATCATCTTGTTCCTCTATTGCGTGAGGGATTCCTTAATCAACAGTTTGAAAGGATCTCCTATCCCGTCATCTTTCTTTTCTCCTTCCATGAGAGTTCCCTTGGGTGTGCGAGAGCTGATTCACAAGAAGATGATTCGAATGAGGCTCTGAAGGCCTTTTTACAATAAATAGGAGTTTCAAAAACCCTAAACATCCAAAAACCTAACCCTATGAGATGAAGCGCCAAAAGTCATGTGGGTCCCGTTTGGGTAAGTCAGTACATCAACTTCCCGGGGTTGTAACTTTTTCATATGATCTCTGTTTTAGGCATATGATATCATATTGGAAAGATCTATCCAAGGAATACAACATTTGCACAAAATTTCATAAACTATAATGAAATTTTTTCGATTGCAACATACCCCAAAAAACGTCGTCTAGGGCCTCAAATTGGCTATGGAAGTTCAGGACTCGAAAAACTGCTAAAAATAGTAAATTATCAAAATTGCGAGAAAGTTGTTTTGAGCCAGCTGGAAAAGGTGGGTGGCCACCGATATACACCTGGATCAATACTCCATCCTTAGGAAGCAATGGTCTCCATTGTGTTGATTTCCCCCATTAGATGAGGAAATTTCTACTGAATTTGGCCTCGGGTGAGCCACTTGCCTTGGTGCAGGAGCTGCCCTACTTTGACGACTCGATAAAGATGCATCCTTTGTTGTCGAGTTCCCTTGATATATGTGTCCACAATATGATCATTGGATGCCCATTGTATGTAGTCGAGGTTGAGCTCTGTTGGTGTCAGTTGTTCTACTACGTCTGAGGTGTCCAATAATGGTGGGAAATACGACCGAAGGAGGTCCATGTTGAACACTGGGTGCAGGCCAAGGAAAGGAGGAATGTTGAGCACAAAAGCATTATCTGCCACAAACTTGGTGATGGTGTACAACCCATAATGGAGTGGGTGAAGCTTCCTATGGGGTCCTGTAAGGCATTCTTTTTGTAACGACCCTTAATTATTAAGATGATTAATTTAATAATATAATCCTAAAAAGATTAGCTAAACTATATTATGTCTTAAAATAACAATTCTAAATTGATTATTATTAAAATAGTTGTTTATGATGGTTAATGATTAATTTGATTATTAATTAATTCATTAATTAATAAATTATTAAATAAGAGGTGGATAGTAAAATATAATGTTTAAATTGAGTTACGTATCCCACAAGGGATAACGTATTCAATACATTAGGATAAGTAATAAAGGAGGGATAAGGGTATTAATGGTGGGGGGATAAGGTGTAATAAAGCAGTTAGGTAGGAATTAATGTAGGGAAGGCGGTGAAGGAGGAATAAGGGGGGGAAAGGAGTTTAGAGGGGGAGGCATTTTTTTCTACGAGAGGGGAGAAGGGATTTTAGGAGAGCTCTGAGTATTGGATAGAGGGAGGAATTTACAGTGCACCGGGGGGTTGCTGGAGGTTTTGGGCTCGGAGGGCTAGGATATCCGTTGATATCCTAGGGCTAGAAGCTAACTAGTCGGCAGGGAGGTTGGTTTTGGGTGGTGTCCTAAAGAAGCAAGCTAAGGAAGCAAGCTACGGATAGCATCAGAGTTAAGGTACTTCTTTAAAATTCATGCATTGTTTGTATAAAAATTTGTTATTAAATTTTATTACTTGAAATATTAGATTGCGAATGTGCTAGATTAAGTAATTTTTAAATTTTACTGTAGTGTTGTAATTTAATGGTTGCTTAAATTAATTTAGAGCCATTACATTTGGTATCAGAGCCCTGGTTCAAATCTGGAACCAAGGGCCTACCCACCTACTTAGAATCAACCTAGAAATAAGTCAGAAAACCCTAGAAACTGTTGTAAGTTTGAAGGAGGCCTATTCACCTTCAGACCTTTAAGAAGCTTAGCCTGCAAAAGTAAAGAGTGATATTTTTATATATTCAACAGCTAAAAAAAAAAAAAAATGAAAATAACCTTGAAAAACCCTAGAAATAAACTGGAAACAACCCAGAAAACCCTGAAGTTTCCACTAATAAGAATTATGGGATAGCTTAAGGTGTAGCAGGGAGGAGTGGAGCTGTTTCATCCTCCCATCTCTGGTTTCAGCCACCAAACCACCTATTTACTTGGAACAACTTTCACCTACAAAGGACCAAGAAAGACATCATAAAGGAAGCATTAGATGGGTCAAAATTCTAAATATGAAAACAAAGAAACAAACTTAATTTAAAAACAAAATGTGTTCGGATTATATCTTGTTTCATTGAATAATATATATATATATATATATGGGCTTGACATTTAGTAATGGTAAAATAAAAACAACAACAAACAACTCAGAAGGATATTTGCAATCAATAACAAGTCCACTGGTTGTTTCCTATTTAACTTCAAAAAAACGCAAAGAGCAAATGCGCACTAACGAGGAAGAGGAATGAAAAGTTACAGGAAAGCAGCCTTAGAAATACATTTAACTACTGTATAATACATAATCTCAGAAATATTAATGAAAAGAAAGAACTATAACCCTGCAAGCAACCCAACTACAAACACCGCCTTCACCTCCTATGGGATATGTAGCGCATGGAGTCATAGCACTCACCACCTGGTTGCATGTTATCGCACCTTCAAACTCTCACAACTGCCCACACACTCAGCACTGCCACAACAAACCCACATAATCAAACACACAGAATCAAACATCAAATACAACCGTGTATAGTGAAAAAACGTGTCAAACCCACTACGCGCCAAAACAGGTGCCCACACACTGTAACCACGGGCTCGCAGGCCACATCTAAGCAGATATTGCATTCAAAATTCGCAGCTGAATTGGACGCCTGCACTTGTTTATCAGCCATTTCCTATTTTTCTGCCGCTGCTTCTTCTTCTTCCTTTAGGGTTTCCTCAGAGAAGGGAATGCGGATGTGGCGACTGTAACGCCTCGGGCAATGACTACCGGTAGGTTCTTTGGACGCGAAATATAAAGGATCTTCTTCTTCTGAAATAGCGGTAGCAACACCGTCGGCGGGGATGACTTGAGGTTCCGTATAAGGTTTGAGGGGCTGAAACCATATGGGATTCGCCATTGCTATGTGCGATTATCCATCACCGTGGGGGAAGGGTGCTCTGGAGGAGAATCCCAGGACAAGTCCCAGTTGAGGGGGCGGCGATGGAGGGCTCATAATTAGGTTCATATCTGACTACGCACCAAACAGAACGCCCATGCTCAAAGCCACGACAGAGGATCCCACGCGCACCACCAGCACAATACGTCCATACCCATACCCACCGGGCACATACAACCACCAGGCAAGCCATCAAACGCCTGAGAAGCCATGGGAGAAGGCCATGGGTAGAGAAAAACCCTTACCAGAGTGCAGAGAAGGGAGGCGGTCGAATGATAGGATTAAGGAAGGGTTGGGTGCGTAGAGTTAGGGTTAAGAAAGAAAGTTGGGAGGCGTGTAGGGTTTTAGGGGAAGATAAGAGCCTGAGAGGGCACGTGGGCCTCATGCGAGGACCCACTGCCCAGGTAAAAAAAAAATAATATATATATTGTTTATTTTTTTGTTGTTGTAAATTTTTTTATTATTATTATTAATTTAGGGTTAAATCTTAATGTCGTATCATTGGAATATAGTAAACATAAAAATATAAAAAAAAAATGAGAAGTATAATGTGTAATAGTGGTTTAAATTATATTAGTTTAAATTTAAATATAATTTAAATTATAATAATAATAAAATTTAATAATTTTGAAATATAATCTAAATATAGTATAAAAGTTTTTATAACTCCACCAGATTCGAACTAATGACCTCTGACTAGCCTAAAGTCCCCATAAATCCATGCTAACCACTACACCAAGAGATGTTTCTTAAATTAATTCAACTATATAGTTTAATTGAAATATAGTTTTTTTTTTATGTTATGTTTTAAATTTTAAAAATATTATTCAACTATAGTTCTAACTATTATGATTAATTAATTAATTATATTTCAAATTTATGGTTCATGCTATATTTCAAAGTGATTAATCACTTTGACTAAAAACATCGAGCCAAGAACCTACAATACAACACGAGTTAACCACGATCGAGCACCTGAGTGCCAGGAATCAAGACACAGAGTGGAGGATCTTACAAACGGGCTCAAAGGGCACGCACTGCAAAACAAAAAAAATCGGCGATTCAAACAAGCCAAGCGCCAAGTCCCTCCACTCCATTCCACCAGTCAAAGTCAATGACAAATCTCAATGCAGCAATCGACAACGCCAACACTATGCGCCAAGGAAAAGCTCCCGAGTCAAGCATCAGAGGATATTTAGTTATAAGCGAAGAGTTAAAAGGACTTAGATTAGGACAAGCGAGAACGAGGCGACATATTCATTAGGAGCGTAAGCCTAGGAAGTGGCGAGTAAGGCGCAAAGCTAGTGTAGCGATAGGGAAAAGGAACCAATAGTTATTTTCATAGGGGCAAAGAAACGAAGCTTAGATGCTTAAACCTAACCCTAACCAAGCCAATCCCCTAATGGAGTAATGTCTGTTTATAGACAAGTAAAGAAAACTTGCGCCTAACCCCATTTCTAAAGTTTAGTAGCACCAATTTAAAACATCCTGGAACTCACCCTGACAACTTTGGTTGATGCAGGTCAAAGCACACAGGATGGTCAGGACTCGAGGGAGTCGAGGCAGGGGAGCGTCGTCGCAAGCA
>ML779304.1:267853-289320 GCA_009831015.1 Picea engelmannii | reverse complement strand
AGTTAGGTAGGAATTAATGTAGGGAAGGCGGTGAAGGAGGAATAAGGGGGGGAAAGGAGTTTAGAGGGGGAGGCATTTTTTTCTACGAGAGGGGAGAAGGGATTTTAGGAGAGCTCTGAGTATTGGATAGAGGGAGGAATTTATAGTGCACCGGGGGGTTGCTGGAGGTTTTGGGCTCGGAGGGCTAGGATATCCATTGATATCCTAGGGCTAGAAGCTAACTAGTCGGCAGGGAGGTTGGTTTTGGGTGGTGTCCTAACGAAGCAAGCTAAGGAAGCAAGTTGTGGATAACATCAGAGTTAAGGTACTTCTTTAAAATTCATGCATTGTTTGTATAAAAAATTTGTTATTAAATTTTATTACTTGAAATATTAGATTGCAAATGTGCTAGATTAAGTAATTTTTAAATTTTACTGTAGTGTTGTAATTTAATGGTTGCTTAAATTAATTTAGAGCCATTACACTTTCTTTAAGTGCAACCAAACTTTGTCGCCCACCTGAAACTTATGTGGAACCCGATGTTGATCATGGCGGTGCTTGTACTTGTCATTGGACTTTTGTAGGATATCCTGAACCTATTGGAAAATGTGTTGGATCCTCTCAATGAACCGGGTGGCTTTGTCAGCCTCAGTTGGAGTAGGAGAGTAGTCGGTCGAGGTGATCAGAAGGGGAAGTGAAACATCTATGGGACCCAATGGTTGGAATCCCAACCCCACTTGAAAGGGGCTATGGTCGGTTGAGCTATGTAGGGCTTGGTTGTAGCTATGCTAGACATAGGGAAGATTCTCATCCCATGTGCGAGCATGCTTGAAATTATATGTGCATAGGATAAGCATGATCATTCAATTTACGACCTCAGTTTGGCCATCTGTCTGGGGGTGGAGGGCCGTGTATTTGGTGAGCTTGGTGTCCAAAAGTGACCATAGGCTCGACTAGAATGTCCTGAGAAATTGACTGTCCCGATATGAGACAATGGTTTTTGGGATTCCAAAATGTACCCAGACCCATTCAAAGAAGAGCTTGGCAGTGGCTTCTGCTGTGATTCTCTTCTTGCAAGAAACCATAATCGCCATATTAGAAAAGAGATCAACAAACACAAAAACACAGTCATTTCCCCGCTTGGTGTATAGGAGGCCCGACATGTAGTCCATTGAGATGGATTCCCATGGCCTGTTAGGAGTAGGAAGAGGGGTGTACAAGCCTTCTTTCTTAGTGGTTGGTTTGGCAATAGCACAGGTAGTGCAAGACTTGATATACTTGCTGACCTCCTATCGAAGTTTTGGTTTGTAGAAATGTTTTTGTAGCATTTCCACTGTCTTTTCGAACCCGAAGTGTCCTACCACCCAACAGTAGTGGGCTTCCTAGATCAGCTTCACTCACTCACTTGATGGAACACATATATGGCCTAGTCGATACAAAAACCCATCATGAAGATGGAAATTATCGACAACTGCCTTTGCACCCAACATTTGGTAGGTGGTGGTGAAGTCTGGGTCTGTCTCATAGAGTTGGGGCCATCCAGAGGTTTCATGGACATAAGAGTCTAGCACTCTAGTGAGTGCTGCGACTGGTGGTCTGTTGAGGCAATCAACGACACGGTTGGTGATTCCTGTTTTATACTTGATGTTAAGGTGGAATTGCTGCAAGTATGTGGACCACTTTTGATGGCGGTCATTCTGCAATTTTCCTTGTGTCTGAATGAACTGCAGTGGCTTATGATTAGTGTGTATCATTGTCTCCCTCCCAAGAATGTAATGTCTCCACTGGTGGCAGGCTTTCACAATGGAGTACATTTCTTTATCGTAAGTAGGGTACTTACGATCAACATCTGATAGTTTCGCACTATGATAGACCACGGTGTGGTCGTGCTGCTTGAGAACGACACCCATAGCATTGTCTGAAGCATCAATCTCAATCTCAAAGGGTTGTTGCAGGTTTCGTAGTGAATGTACTAGGGATGAGCACAAGATCTTCTTCAAATCATCAAACGCTTATTGTTGGGGCCAGCCCCATGAAAATTTTTCCTTACCACCACCCCTGGTTATTTGGATGAGGGCCCATGCAATATGGGAGAATCCCAACACAAACCTGCGGTAAAAATTTGCAAGGCCTAAGAAGCTCTGAAGCTCAGTGAGTGTGGTTGGGGCTGGCCAGTCATGAATGACTTGGATGTTGGGTGGATCCACATGTACGCGATGTTGATCAATGATGTATCCTAGGTAATCGATCCTATCCATGACAAAAGAGCATTTTTCCAATTTGGCGTATAGCATGTGCTACTGCTGGGTGTGCAGAAGTTGCTAAAAATGTCGCAAGTATACTACCCAAGTCTTGTTGTAAATGAGAATGTCATCCAGATACACCACTACAAAATTATTGGTGAATGGTTGCAGGATGTTGCCCATCATCCTCATGAAAGTGGTTGGAGCATTTTTCATACCAAAGGGCATGACCAACCATTCAAAAAGTCCTTCCTTTGAATTGAAGGCGGTCTTCCATACATCGGTCTGTTCTATTGGGAACTGGTGGTAGCCAGACTTCAGATGAATCTTACTGAATTATTTGGCCCCCATGAGTTGATCAAGGAGGTCGTCGATTTAGGGAATTGGGTATCAGTTTCTGACTGTGATTTTATTCAGAGCTCGATGATCAATGCAAAGTCGCCAGGTTCCATCTTTCTTCTATACCAGCATGATTGGGCTCCCGCAAGGTGATGAGCTCGGATGGATGTGCCCCTTGTGGAACAATTCTTGGATCTATCGCTTGATATCCTCATTCTCTAACAAAGAGCGGCGATATATTCGCCCGTTGGGCAGCGGTGCACTGGGGGTCAGATCGATGGGGTGCTTGACCTGGCAGTGCAGAGGTACCCTGGTAGGTGAGGAGAAGATATCCATGTATTCTTACACTACATTATATACTTTCTTCTGTTGTGTGGAGAGGTCGGCCACAGAGACCCTGGATGTGGTTTTGATTTTTCTCTCATTCTGACAGCGAATCACGAAAAAGACAAATTTCCCCATCTAAGAGATGAACTTCCTGAATTTCTTAGCAGAGATCAAGGAAAGAGTACTAGGTGGGGCAGCCTCGGGTATCCTGTACAATTTCATGTTCAAAGTATTTATAACACTACAAGGCCTAGACTCATATACAGCATGGCGTTTCCATAAATAAGGTTGGCCCGAAAGCAAATCACAAAGTTCGAGAGGAGAAACATCACAAAATACCTCATCTTTGAAGGGATTGATGTCATATGACAGTCGACACTGTTGGCTGACGTGGAGATCGCTTCCTTGGCGGAGCCATCCAATGGTGTAGGGTTGTGGGTGTGGTGTTGTCCGCAGGGCCATCCGCTTGATGACCTCTGCTGAGATGAGGTTCTTCTAGCTACCACTATCAATGACGAAGTGCAGTGGGGTGCCTTTTACCCACATCTGTGAATGGAAGAGGTTCTCTCCTTGTTTTGTCTCATCTGGTTCACCATGCTGGAGCTTGGTGGTAGCAACGGTGGCAATGGGTTTCGCGTCAATGATCCGTCTTCCCCTTTCTAGTTCTAACTCAGAGTCAGAACCCGCATTTGATTCAGAGGCTTTCACTTCAGCCACCAGTGTCTGCTTTGAGTGGAAGTCAACAGTGTTATGCAAAGGGATCTTATGGAAGTTGCACCACTTCCTGGTATCTTTCTTTTCCTTTCTAGTGTCCTTCTTTTCTTGCGGCTTGGAATGGTTGTCTTGATACTATCCATATTTTCTATGTTTTTTTTTTTGTGGGTTGGGTCCTCCCTTTCCTGGATTTTGTTGTGAGGGTTTCCCCGGCCCAAATTGTCGCGTCCTTTGTTTGAGCTTCTGCTTGATTTTGACGGCATATTGGTAGGCTGTGCCCAAGGATGAGATGTCTAGAAATTTCATTTCGGTCTAGATGTATCTATGTAGAGCACCACGATCCTTGAGCACCATATGTCGGTCCGAGTCTTTGATACCCAACTTGGTGTGCAAGGTATGGAAGATATTTGTGAAATCTAGCACTACTTGGTCTCTTTCTTGCCGCAGAGTGGTCCATTTGGTATACAAGTCGTCATAACTTATGACAGGGTAGTATTGTTCCTTAATAGCATCCCTGAAGGGTTCCCAGGTGGTCGTGACTGTAAATAATGAGGGTTCCTCTATTTCCTTTTTCTCACATAAAGTTTTCCACCAATCTTTGACATGGGGAACAACTTTGAGGAGCATAAAAGTAATCTTTTCTCTATTCGAAAAGTTATGAAAATAAAAATAAATTTCTAGTAGATTCAACCACTTGTCTACAACATCTGTGTCTATCTAACCTTCAAATATAGGAATATCAAAGTTTATTTGTACCTTGAAGGGGGCGGTGCCTCCGCTCAAATAAGATGCGTCGCCTGTTGGTAGTCACAGAAGGATTTGCGCGAAATTATCCATCATCTTGTTCCTCTGTTGCATGAGGGCTTCCTCAATCAACAGTTTGAAAGGATCTCCTGTCCTGTCATATTTATTTTCTCCTTCCATGAGAGGTCTCTTGGGTGTGTGAGAGCTTTTTTCCTCAAGAGAAACAAGCTCGAGACCTAACTCTTTTTACTCCGACCTCATTGGGGACATGCATTAAGATGACAAGGAGCATACCACTCTAATACCACTGATCCGGATTTTATGATCAGAACGAAATAACTACAGATTATTACCATATGCTTAACACATAATAACATAGATACAATAAAACTGGTTTTCTATTCAATAAGGAAATAAGATGAAACTGTAAAATGCAGCAGAAAACAAGCTTGCTGGAATGGTGGCGGCTTATCTTTGAGAAGAGATGTGACGATTGCACTTATTTGCAAGAACATGATTCCAATGAGGCTCTCAAGGCCTTTTTACAATAAACATGAGTTTCAAAAACCCTAAACATCCAAAAACCTAACCCTAGGAGATGAAGTGGTAAAAGTCACGTGGGCCCCATTTGGGTAATTCAGTACATCAACTTCCCAGGGTCGTAACTTTTGCATACGATCTTCGTTTTAGGCATATGATAGCCCATTCGAAAGATCTATTTGAGGAATACAACAGTTGCACAAAATTACATGGTGAAATTTTGCGACCGCAACATACCCCAAAAATCGTCGTTTAGGGTCTTAAAACGGCTGCGGAAGTTCAGGACCTGAAAAACTGCTAAAAATAGTAAATTATCAAAATTGTTAGAAAGTTGTTTTGAGCCAGCTAGAAAAGGTGGGTGGCCACCGATATCCACCTCGATCAATCCTCCATCCTTAGAAAGAAATGGTCTCCATTGCGTTGATTTCCCCCATCAGATGAGGAAATTTCTACTGCATTTGGTTGTGGGTGAGCTACTTGCCTTGGTGGAGGAGTTGCCCTGCTTTGACGACTCGATAAAGCTGGATCCTTTGTTATCGAGTGCCCTTGATTTGTGTGTCCACAATCTGATCAATGGATGCCTATTGTTCTGCTACATCTGAGGTGTCCAATAATGGTGGGAAATAAGGACAAAGGAGGTCCACATTGAACACTGGGTGCAGGCCAAGAAAAGGAGTAATGTTGAGAACAAAATCATTATCCCCCACAGCCTTGGTGATGGTGTATGGCCCATAACGGAGTGGGAAACGATTCCTATGGGGTCTTGTAAGGTGTTATTTTTGCAAGTGCAACCAAACATTTTCACCCACCTAAAACTTATGTGGAACCCGATGTTGATCATGGCACTGCTTGTACTTGTCATTAGACTTCTGTAGGATATCCTGAACCTGTTGGTGGATGTGTTGGATCCTCTCAATGAACTGGGTGGATTTTTCAGACTCTGTTGGAGCAGGAGAGGAGTCGGTCAAGCTGACAGCAAGGGGATGTGCAACATCTATGGGACCCAATGGTTGGAATCCCAACCCCACCTGAAAGGGGTTGTGGCCGATTGAGCTATGCAGGGCTCGGCTGTAGCTATGATAGACATAGGGAAGAATCTCATCCCATGTGCAAGGGTTCTTGGCATTATACATGTGTAGGATATGCATGATCATTCGATTTACGACCTCAGTTTGGCCATCTGTCTGGGGGTGGAAGGCTATGGATTTGGTGCTCTTGGTGTATAGAAATGACCATAGGCTCGACCAGAATGTGCTGAGAAATCGACTGTCCCGATCTGAGACAATGGTTTGTGGGATTCCAAAAGGTACCCAGACCTATTCAAAGAAGAGCTTGGCAGTGGCTTCTGCTGTGATTCTCTTCTTGCAAGCAACCAAAATCACCATCTTAGAAAAGTGATCAACAACCACAAAAACATAGTCATTTCCCCTCTTGGTGGATAGGAGGCCCAACATGTAGTCCATTGAGATGGATTCCCATGGCCTGTAAGGAGTAGGAAGAAGGGTGTACAAGCCCTATTTCTTAGTGGTTGGTTTGGCAATAGAGCAGGCAGTGCAAGACCTGATATACTTGCTGACCTCCTGTCGAAGTTTTAGCCTGTAGAAATGTTTTTCCAGCATTGCCACTCTCTTTTCGATGCTAAAGTGTCCTTCCACCCGGCTGTAGTGGGCTTCCTAGATTAGCTTCACTCGCTCACTTGATGTAACATATATATGGCCCAGTTGACACAAAAACCCATCCTAAAGATGGAAATTATCGACAACTGCCTTTGCACCCAACATTTGGTATGTGGTGGCAAAGTCTAGGTTTGTCTCATAGAGTTGGGTCCATCCAGAGGTCTCATGGTCGTAGGATTCTAGCACTGTGTCGAGTGCTGTGACTGGTGGTCTGCTGAGGCAATAAACGATGTCGTTGGTGCTACCTATTTTATACTTGATGTTGAGGTGGAATTGTTGCAAGTATGTGGACCACTTTTGATGGCAGGTCATTCTGCAATCTTTCTTGTGTCTGCATGAACTGCAGTGGCTTATGATCAGTTTGGATGATTGTCTCCCTCGCAAGAATGTAATGTCTCCACTCGCAGCAGGCTTGCACAATGGACTACATTTCTTTGTCATAATTAGGGTACTTATGGTCAGCATCTCATAGTGTCACACTATGATAGGCCATGGGGTGGTCGTGTTGCGTGAGAACAACACCCACAACATAGTCTGAAGCATCAGTCTCAATCTCAAAGGGATGCTGCAGGTCTGGTAGTGAAAGCACCGGGGCTGAGCATAAGCACTTCTTCAAATCATCAAACACTTGTTGTTGGGGCTGGCCCCACACAATGTTTTCCTTACCACCACCCCTGGTTATTTGGCTGAGGGCCCATGCAATATGGGAGAATCCCAACACAAACCTGCAGTAGAAATTGGC
The DNA here is from genome assembly GCA_009831015.1 of Picea engelmannii. Lineage (NCBI taxonomy): Eukaryota > Viridiplantae > Streptophyta > Pinopsida > Pinales > Pinaceae > Picea > Picea engelmannii. The sequence continues at coordinate 282,016 of ML779304.1, read as the reverse complement.
AAGGCCCAAGAAGCTTCGAAGATCAGTGAGTCTGGTTGGGGCTCGCGAGTCATGTATGACTTGGATCTTGGTTGGATCCACATGTACGCCATTTTGATCAATGATGTATCATAGGTAATGGACCCTATCCATGCCAAAGGAGAATTTTTCCAAGTTGGCGTATAGCTTGTGCTGTCGCAGGGTGTGCATAACCTACTGAAAATGTTGCAAGTGTTCGGACCAAGTCTTTTTGTAAATGAGAATGTCATGCAGATAGACAACTACAAATGTATTGGTGAATGGTCACAGGATATCGTCCACCATCCTCATGAAAGTGGCTGGAGAATTTTTTAGACCAAAGGGCATGACCAACCATTCAAAAAGGCCTTCCTTTGACTTGAAGGCGGTCTTCCATACATCATTATGTTCTATCGGGACCTGGTGGTAGCTAGACTTCAGATACATCTTACTGAAGTATTTGGCCCCCATGAGTTGATCAAGGAGGTCGTCGATTCAAGGAATCATGTACCGATTTCTGACTGTGATTTTATTCAGAGCCCGATAATAAATGCAAAGTCACGAGGTTCCATCTTTCTTATGTACCAGCATGATTGGGCTCCCACAAGGTGATGAGTTGGGACAGATGTGCCCCTTGTGGAGCAATTCTTGTATCTATCACTTGATCTCTTCATTCTCTAACATAGAGTGGCGATAGACTAGCCCATTGGTCAACAGTGCGCCAGGGGTCAGATCGATGTGGTGCTTGACCTAGCAGTGCACATGTACCCCGGTAGGTGAGTAGAAGATATCTGAGTATTCTTCCATGACCTTATCTACTTGTTTTTGCTGTGTGGAGAGGTCAGTCGCAGAGAACCTGGATGTGGCTATGATTTTTCTGTCATTCTGAGAGAGAATCACGAAGAATACAAACTTCTCCGTCTGAGAGATGACCTTCCTGCATTGCTTAGTAGAGATCAAGAAAATAGAACTAGGTGGGAGAACCTTGGGTATCCTCTACAATTTCTTGTTGAAAGTAATAATAAAACTACGAGGCCTAGACTCATATACAACATGGCATTTCCATAAATATGGTTGGCCGAAAAGAACGTCACAAACTTCAAGAGGAGAAAGATCACACAATACCTCGTCTTTGAAGGATTTGATGTCATACAACAATCGACACTGTTGGCTAACGCGGAGATCGCTTCCTTGGCGGAGCCATCCAATGGTGTAGGGTTGTGGGTGCGACGTTTTCAGTAGGGTCAGCCACTTGATGACCTCTACTGAGATGAGGTTCTTCTGGCTACCACTATCAACGATGGAGTGCAACAGGGTTCCTTTTACCCACATTTGTGAATGGAAGAGGTGCTCTCCTTCTTCTGGCTCGTCTGGTTCACCATGCTGGAGCTTGGTGGTAGCAATGATGGAACTGGGTTCTGAGTCAATGATCCATCTTCTACTTTCTGGTTCTAACTGAGATTCAGAACCCACATCTGATTCATAAGATTTCACTTCGGCCACCAACATCTTCTTTGAGTGGAAGTCAGCAGTGTTATGCCAAGGGCTCTTATGGAATTTGCACCACTTCCTGGTATCTTTCTTTGTCTTTCCAGTGTCCTTCTTTTCTTGCAGCTTGGATTGGTTGTCCTGATACTGTCCATAATTGCTCTGTCCTTTGTTCTGTGGGTTGGGGCTGCCCTTTTTTGGCTTTTGTTTTGATGGGTTCCCTGGCCCAAATTGTCACGTCTTTTGTTTGAGCTTGTACTCAATTTTGATGGAATATCGGTAGGTCGTGCTCAAGGATGCAATGCCCATAAATTCTACTTTCGTCTGGATGTATCTATTTAGAGAACCACGATACTTGAGCAAAAGATGTCACTCCGACTCTTTGATACCCAACTTGGTGCGCAAGGTATGGAAGATATTTAGGAAATCTGGCACTGCTTGGTCTCTTTCTTGCTGTAGTGTGGTCCATTTGGTATACAAGTCATCATAACTTATGACATGGTAGTATTGTTCCTTAATAGCATCCCTGAAGGATTCCTAGGTGGTCATGACTCTAAATAATGAGGGTTCCTCTGTTTCCTTTTTCTCATAGAAAGTTTCCCACCAATCGTTGACATGGGGAACGACTTTGACGAGTGAAAAAGTAATCGTTTCTCTATTCAAAAGGTTATGAACAAAAAAATAACCTTCTAGTAGATTCAACCTCTTGTCTATAGAATCTACGTCTATCTGACCTTCAAATATAGGAATATCGAAGTTTATTTGTACCTTGAAGGGGGCGGTGCCTCCGCTCGAAGAAGATGCATCGCCTGTTGGTAGTCGCCGAAGGCTTTGGGTGAAATTATCCATCATCTCATTCCTCTGTTGTGTGAGGGATTCCTCAATCAACAGTTTGAAAGGATCTCCTGTCCTGTCATCTTTCTTTTCTCCTTCCATGAGAGGTCACTTGGGTGTGTGAGAGATTTTGTCCTCAAGAGAAACAAGCTCGAGACCTAACTCTTTGTACTCCGACCTCCTTGGGGACATGCATTAAGACGACAAGGAGAAGACTGCTCTGATACCGCTGATCCAGATTTTATGAGAAGAATGAAATGACTACAGATTATTATCAGATGCTTAATACATAATAACAGAGATACAGTAAAATTGGTTTTCTATTCAATAAGGAAATAAGATGAAACTATAAAATGTAGTGGAAAACAAGCTCGATGGAATGGTGGTGGCTTATCTCTGAGAAGAGATGTGACGACTGCACTCATTCTCAAGAAGATGATTCCAATGAGGCTCTCAAGGACTTTTTACAATAAACAGGAGTTTCAAAAACCCTAAACATCCAAAAACCTAACCCTAGGAGATGAAGTGCCAAAAGTCATGTGGGCCCTGTTTGGGTAAGTCAGTACATCAACTTCCCGGGGTCGTAACTTTTTCATACGATCTTCGTTTTAGGCATATGATAGTTGTTATAACCCTAAATTGCATCACACATGCTTACCTGGCATCAGGCCAACTCATATCCTTTCTTTGGAAAAAACTACTGAACAACTCTTCTAAAAACTCTATTTTTAAAAGTACACGCTAGCTGGCCCACTACAGCCCATGTGTATATAAAAGTCCACGCTAGTAGGCCCACTACAACTCACATGTACCTTCAGAAGCACAAAAAAAGGAAAGTTTCCAACGAAACAAAAAGCTATGGGTCAGTTAACTGAAACTCCCATCCATGCATGGCCGAGGGTTCATCCAAAACCCTATCTCCTTCTAGCCTATAAAATAAGGGGTAGGGGTACCATTTGGAGGAGAAAAAAATATAGCGAAGAAACTCTACCCATTTATGTAATCCATTGTCCCAACCCTTTATCATTTCCTCATGCCAAAGGATATTTAACGCAAAGCAGTTGGAGGACAGAAGAAGAGGAGCCCAGGATCAAGATCAAGGAGCGGTGGCCGGTCTCGACTTTGATTGTAAGTTGATTCATTTTTCAAATAATAAAAGAATACTTTTCCCATCCCAATGCATGAGTTATCTATGGTTTGTTTAATTTATGCTTAATTTCTAACCCTCAAGTAGAGAAGTAGCATGCATGCATAGTTGTTTGTCTTGATTGCAGGTTATCTTTGGAAGGAGCAGTGCAAGCAAGTGGTCAAAGCGCAACGGAGGATCTACATCGAACGTCGGAGACAAGGTTAGTAGTCATTCTCCATGCATGTATTGTGAAAGAGGGGTTTAAGTTTTGGGTTCTAGGTTAAAAAGTAATTTCTTTATGGTCAAAATCTGCATGCAAGTCTGACCCTAGTTTGCTAGTCCACAGGGTATTTTTCCCAACAACAGAGTTGGAGACCATACTGGGGAAGATACTCTTTAGGGTTTCCAGATTTAGTTGAATTTTTGGGTAGTTTAAAAGATTAGATTTTCTGTTTCTTTGCCTGTCTTTTTCTATAAGGTCTAAGCTAGCAGGGAGCCTGGTTCTTTATACCAGTTTTCCCTGACTGTTGCTTGACGGTAATTGTCGGGACACACAGAGGTACACGCGGCCTGCAGAAGGCCTGCACGTGTGTACCCGCGCCCTAACCTCTTACAGCCTGCGTGTGAACGCTAGCTGTAGAGGTTGTAGTAGCGTGTAGGAGTTTAGAGAACTTTAAGAGGTGGTCCTCCTCTTCCCTATCAGAATTATACATTATCAGGGGGTTTTCTGGAATCTTTTCTAAGTCTTGCTGGTTCACGGTCCTGTCTCAGTTTGTCTTTTTGTGTCTTGTTATTCCTTGCAATTATTTTTCTTTTCTATTAGAAAGAGCATTCAATCCTTCAAGGGACCCTGGTTTTCAATACCAGAGGCCTCTTCCTGGTCTGGACTGCCTGTTTTTATCTTTGTCTTAGAGGTTATACATACACGCGGCCTGTACAAGGTCAGCCCGCGTGTACATGCGTCTTGTTTCAGCGTAACACGCGTTCACACGCGTGCTGTTGTAGTGACAGTAGTGTGCTTGACAGGCTACTTTTTGTTTAGGGTGGGGCAGTCATCCCCTCCTTTGATGAGAAGTATTCCTCTCAGGTGTTTGAGTCTAAGGTTGAACAGTCAGTAGGTTAGGTCATCTTACCCTTAGCCTGCTTTTTCTTAGTTGATAGTTGAACAGAAAATATAAAAAAAAATACTTTTCTTTATGGTTTTTAGGCAAGCTTAAGAGTCTTTGTTTTCTTTATTGCATTGTGTGTCTTTTCTTTGATTCTTTGTGATCTGCGCTTTAAGCCAGAATTTGTCTTTCTTGGTTTTTTGCTTGTCGGTATTTTCCCTTTGTTTCTTTATTAGCACTTAAATAAATAAATAAATAAATCTCTTTTCATTTTCCTCTTTGTTTAAAGATTGTGTTTCTACATCACTAGCTAGGGAGAAGTATTTTTTTTCATAAGTTTTGTAGTGCATTTAGAGCATAAGTAGCTCGTAGTCGAGTGAAATTCCTTTATGTTTGCTGCATAAAATCTTAGAAAAATTGAAAAGAAAAAGAAATCTTTCTTTGTGAAAAGTTGTTGATTTTTGCATTTAGTAAAAGTCTTTTGTTTCCAGCTTTTTTCATTTATTTTTTCTTTCGTCTTTACACACCATTAGTTTCACCTTCATTCCCCTTGACGTAAGAAAAATCCTTAAAAGAAACGATAATTTAAAATGTATTAGACTTTTTGTTTGTAGGGTTCACAAACTAGTTCAGGACTAGGGCCTTGGATTAGGTTGGAGAGGAAACTCTCTAAGGCCATTCAAAACCAAACATTAGAGTCTGTGATAGGGAGTGTAGAAGTCTAGCTTCATGGAAGTTATCTGGGACCCCCCTCTAACATAGGGGACAAACACGAGGTCGCGTACGGAAAGGTAGCGGAGATAACCCCTCCAAAGTCGGACCAAGCGTAGTGGAGAACACATATCGAGGGCTTGTTTTGGGAGTCTGTCGTTTGCATTTTCCACGGGGCTTCATGGGTCTTGAATCCATTCAAGGTCCTCAGTTGTCTTCCAGACCATTTTCTCTCAATACCCTTGATAGGTTTCGGGCTTGATACCCTGCTCATTGTGGTCTACCCGACTTTCGACTGTACCTGCCTGGTGACTGTTCGCATGCTGGCAACCTAGTTGCCAATATTTTTAGGGACATACACAGGTGACTGTGGGGGTATACCATGGTACCTAGGATAGACATCGGGCCATGCTTTGCAGAGTATACCCGGAGGGTGCTTCCGTGTTCGAGTTTCACTTGCACCGGTAAGTTGCTCTAGCGTTGGTTGTTGTAACTATTCTTCCAACTAGTTTAGTGTTTTCTTGTCTTATCTCTTAGGGGATTCTTTTTTAGTGTGTGTTACTATTTGAATGTGTACAATACCTTAGCATGTCTTGGATATTCTCACAAAGTGGAGAATCCCGAGCTCCGCAGGTCACGAAGGCTTCTGGGCCTGCTTCTGGTTATACTGGAGCCACCCCCGCCACCATTGAGGCGGAAGCTAGACCAACAAGGGTCTTTTGAAGCGACCGGGTTACAAACCATTGTGCCCAAACAACTCCCAGAGGAATCAACTGCCAATCTTGGCTCGGTTGAAACCCCAACCACTGATACCTGGCCACCGGTTATTTTACCAATCCAATTTTACGAAAGCCTATCAGTGCCTCACACAGCTATGGAAACAAACGCTGTTACTTCCTCTAGGAATTCTTCCATTCCCACCACAGTTGCTACCACAGGAGAAGCATCTCCTAACTTTCCTTCGTCGGTCCGAGTCACCATGGTCTCAGCTGCAACTACGTCACACAGTGGACCGATCCCATCTATGGCGGCGGCCAAAAATCCCTTCACACCTAGTGTGACAGACCCTCCATTCTCATACGGTATGCCTAGTTCGGGTGCAAGTCCTGCACTCACTCACTCCACTTTACAGACTTTGGGTTTGGGTGTAGGGACCTCTAACGCTCCTCTACAAGGTCAACTTGGGGGCACTCCTGTCCCTTTTAACACTTTTCCTTACGCTGGAGGTCATATCCCTCCTTCATCCCCTTCGCTTGGTGGTCCGCATCACCAGTCCGTCGGGCAGCCTGCACACACTAGTTTATTTGGAGTCAGGAGTCAAGGAACACCTGGGCACAGTATGCCAGTAGGTTCATCACCATTTGTTTGGAACGTGACATTTGGTAACAACACTTTCTCATCCTCCGCTTTCCCATCTGGGGGCAATCCCATTTTTGGACAGTCTACTCCAACGCAGGGTACTATTCCTGCACCGGAGGCACATATAGCAGGACTTTGGAACTCAAGACAAGGATCCGTTCCCTCCTCTGGAATGTTGTTCTGGGGTAATTATTTCCACAATCAATGGAACCCTGGACAGACTACTATGCCTCTTCCATCAGGACCGACATTGTGTAATCCTTCCCAAAGTCCTTCAAACACGATGCATGCCCAACACCCTATGTCCTTCATGGGAAATCAGCCGATGATGTCTCCACAGATGCAAAATCCTTATGCTAGTCAGGGCCATGGTTTCTACTAGAATCTGGGCCAGTAGCCAAACGTTTCCTGGCAACCTGGTTCCATTCAAACTCCAGGACCCTTTTTCCCAGGTTATCAGCAGCAACCCAAACTACCATTCTTGGCAACTTTACACTTGCCAGATTTGACAAGGTTGTTAAATGATCCTATTTGTCACGATCCACATTGGCCTCCTATGCCAACGAAGTTGCCTTTGGACATTCCAAAGTTCGATGCCAAGCCTAATGAAGATCCAGTTGATCATGTGACTACCTTCCATCTTTGGTGTTCATCTAACTCATTGAAAGATGACTCCGTTCAGTTGCAATTGCTTCAATGCACTCTTATCGGGAGTGCCGCGAAATGGTACATCGAGCTCGATCACTCAAGATACTCTTCTTTTGGTGAACTGGTGATGGACTTCCTTAACCATTTCCAGTTACCTGTGAGATACGATGTTGGCACAGAGCTGCTTGCTAATTTCGAATAGACAACAGTGGACCATATCTCTGATCATATCTGAGAGTGGAGACGCCGGAAGAGTCTAATCAAAGTACTAGTCCCACCAACATTCCTGCTTGAGTGGTTCTTTAAGTCTTTGGTCCCACAATTATCCAAAGACGTCGCGACTTCAGGAGTTTTCTCTGAAGAATATGCCATCATGAGGGCTCAACAATTTGAGCTCATCTATTATCAGTTTGGTTTATTATACAACATCCTGCCGGATGCACCATGATCGATACTGGATAAAACTAGACAGAGAGCGGGACCACATGCCGATGGTATTGTTGGTTCAGCACAAACCAAGTCCACTTAGCAATTGACAAAAAAATTGCAACAATTATCTATACAACACTCAGCGTCCAGCCAGACCACTGCTTTGGCTGCTCCTCCTACCCAAACATCGGAAGTACACTCTGTGCAGTCGACTAACCCAAGGGCCACCTAGCAGCCTGAAGGGAAGAAAAAACAACGCAAGAAGGGTAAGGGGGAGAAAAAACCCACTGATAATGATGGCGGGGACACTACAGAAAAATGGAAGGAGAGGTATCCGTGCAACTTGTGTGCAGAAGACCACCCGACCCATATTTGTCCTCAACTTGCAGAGGCTTAGAAGTTTGTCACACAGCAGCAACAGGCAGTGTTGACTAATCCTTTTCAACATGGGAAAAATTTAACTCAAGCCTCTACAAGTATAGAAGGGGGAAGCCAAGAAACCTGCCCTCCTCCAAATAATCCCTCATCTGCGAATGTATATATGGTTAGGGGTGATGCTTTCATAACGACTAGAGCGCATGACTATAGTAAATCAAGCACTTCTGAGAAGGGTAAGGAAGCTGAGATCCCATCTCTTCCGTTACAGATCGAGAAGACGTTGGGAGAAATAATGACATGCATTCCAAAGGGTGCATTTAAAAACGCTTCTCACAACCCAAATGCAAGGGCCACCCAGAATTACTCTGTGGTGGAAGATTTATCACAAACCCCTTGTACGATGTCTGCTTTGGAGGTCCTCCAAAGCTGCCCTGCTCAGAGGAAAGCCTTGTTCTGATTTAGGCTCTACTGAGACTTGTAACTCGAGTACCATCATGTTAGATACAACCGACTTAAAACCTCATTTGCCATACCACGTCGTGTTTCATATAGTAGTGGCTCATCCCACAAAAACTTTTACTCGAAATATCTTCCGCACGGTGGTCGACGAGGGCGCCTCGACGTGCGTTATGTCATTAGCATGCTGGAAGGCCATCGGCCAGCCCGTTTTGTCTCCATCACCTACTCTCCTCACTGCTTTCGACGGTCATTCATTCCGACCACATGGCATCATTCCTTCTTTCCCTATGCAGTTAGGAGGGAAAACCGTGTGTGTTGAAGTAGAGGTAGTCGATGCTCCCCTCGACTATAATCTCTTGTTAGGACGAAGTTGGACTTATGCTATGCAATTTTTGGTTGCTACAATTTTCTGAGACTTGTTGTTTCCACACGAGGGTCAGATAGTGACCATTGATCAACTATCTTTCTCTAGACCTGAACCAGCATTGGGGGCATCCACGGTCTCGATGATTGATAATCCTCAACCAGGTGTTGTTAACGTAGGAGTTGGTTTGTACCCATCCTTGATGGGTACCTTTGATTACCCACCTCCTCACGATGATGTCAAATTTATATCTAATCACCATAAGGTTGAGATTTTTCAAGTTTCATCGTTCTGCACGACTTACTTTGAGGATCCTTGGATTCTTCCTTCCCCATCATCCATGATGGATGAGATAGGGCACTCAGGCATGTCCATGTCCTTGTCGGTCGTTGAATTAGTGTACTCTTTAGTTCAACAAGCTTCAGCTAACCCTGATCTGACTCCCGCACAAGAGTTAGATCCACTTCTAGAGCCTATTTGGGCTCAGGGTTCTCTTGCTAACGTCGCTTTGTTAGACTTAGTCTTGCCTTCTGACGAAGTAGTAATCGAAGCAATGACTAGTCCAGACAAACCTTGGGATGATCTTCATCATAGATCATATTTCCTCCCAAAGTTAAGCCGAATCAAAGCAGGAGAATTCACCGTGACTATGATTGGAGATAGGTCTTTTCATACTAATCCCTTAGCTACACACAAGATCTATGCTGAGGGTAATATGGAAACCGTTGCTAAAACGATACCTATCAATATCTCCAGAACCCCTGGCATCATAGAAAAAAATTTCGTCGGAGCATACAGCTCCCCCGAGGAGATGCTAGGCATCGACCCACAAAGAGTCTATCATGAGATAACTTTGTTGTTTTTCAAGCTCGATTTGAGATCCGAAAGCAACATCCGGTGAGACTGCATTTATTATTTTTGATCTCGTCTGGATTAACTGAGAAAAGTAACCATTATGGAGTCTTCTTTAAGCCCTTTTCAGACTCCTTAATAAATGAAAATATTGTCGAGTGACCTTGTTTCTTCACACTCGTTAAATTGGTCCAGAAGAATGTTCCTTAAACGAGTCTTCTTTTAATCCCTTTTCAGACCCTTTAAACATGAAAATATTCCCAAGGGATCTTGTGGCCTTTCACGCTCGTTAAATTGAAATTTGAAGTCACGTCTGTCTGGCGGTAGTTTACCCCTTTTTCGGTCCGGACTGTACGAACAAATGTATACTCTATAGAACTTTCGTTCTGTAGAAGAGTATCCTCAGGTATAATTTTATTCCTTTTTCAAGCCCGAGGGACTAAATTTACGAAAAAGAAACCCCCACGGAGTCCATAGTTAAGCTCTTTTTAGACTCGCTAAAATTGAAAAGATCGCCGAGTGACCTTATTCTTTCACACTCGTTAAATTGGTCCAGAAGAATATTCCTGACGGAGTCCATAGTTAAGCCTTTTTCAGACTCCTTAAAAGTGAAAAAATAGCCAAGTGATCTTGTCCTTGTCACACTCGTTAAAATGGTTTTGAATTGACGTCTAATCGGTACTAGTTTATCCCTTTTTCGAACCGACTAGACTATTGTCGAAAAAGGTACCCCAGTGGAGTCTCCTTTTATTCTTTTTCAGACTCTCTAAAAATGAAAAAGCACCGATCTTACCTTCTCTGGGCTCGTTAAACTTACATCGAAGGACATTACCATTGTGTGTTCTATCAATCACATTTGCATACCTTATCCCCCAGCCTTGTGACAATTTGCTTCTGCGTCTTAACACCTTTGGCCGCTGGAGGATTTTTCCCAAGTATCATTTTACCAGAACATCAGTCTTGTCCTTGTGCCTTGAGCTCGTATGTTTGCAGTACTCGTTCCTCCATTGTAACGTAATATTCCTTTATTCTTTTTCAAAAATTATCAAAAAGAACAAAAAAATCAAATATACCCCAAAAAGAGGATGAGAAAAGTATTTTCTGTATTGGCAGCATAATGAGTCACCCTTGGATAAAGCACATCTATCCATTTGATTATCAAACTATGGGATGTAGTATGACCTTAGGAAGCTTTTCTCGCTATATAGAGTTGTGTCCTCCATCGTTTGGTTACTCTTCCAAACATACAGAGAGTTTGCGTTGCCTCCTGCTTCGTAGACTTATGATTAACATATATACTGCCTGAGTCTTATCACTTGTCGTGCTATTGTCCAAGGGAAGTTTGTCACTAAGCCTGAATCGGCCCCTCTGCAATATGTCTCATGTCCGCATACCCGACCATCCTGAATGTCCAATCAAGTCTTTGTTTGAAATCACTGAAGCCTTCAGTCTGATCATCAAGATTATCAAGTCCATAACCGACGAGCCATCGAAGATATCTGGGTAGTGTAGTCGTACACTCATATTACACTCCTACCCGAGTTTTAGAAGATTTTGAAGTTGTTGTTCGAGCTCTGAAGTACAACCATCAGGTCGAATAAGCTTCTGGAAGATGGGTACTCTATATGTATATCTTTCTGATTTCGAGATGTAGCTCCATTGTGTATCATTCGCGGCTACTCTTTATAGTTATTTGAAATGGATCTACAGTGTATTTGATTGGTAGCCATGGTTCTATTTTATCCTGAGCATGGGTATGCCTGCCTCGGTGAGACATTTTTTATTTTGCAGATGGCACCTCCTAGTTCCTGATCCTTGGGCTCACTCATTCAGCACATCAGTAAAGACTAGTAAAAGATTGGTAATGTATTTTAGCCATCAGATGCTTTTCTGACCTCACACATTAGGGGGCATCTGTTATAACCCTAAGTTGCATCACACATGCTTACCTGGCATCAGGCCAACTCATATCCCTTCTTTGCCAAAAACTGCTGAACAACTCTTCTAAAAACTCCATTTTTAAAAGTACATGCTAACTGGCCCACTACAGCCCACGTGTATATAAAATTCCATGCTAGCAGGCCCACTACAACTCGTGTGTACCTTCAGAAGCACGAAAAAAGGAAAGTTGCCGACGGAACAAAAAGCTATGGGTCAACTAACTGAAACTCCCGGCCATGCATGGCCGAGGGTTCGCCCAAAACCCTAGCTCCTTCTAACCTATAAAAGAAGGGGTAGGGGTACCATTTGGAGGAGGAAAAAATATAGCGAAGAAACTCTACCCATTTACATAATCCATTGTCCCAACCCTTTAGCCTTTCCTCATGCCAAAGGAGATTTAACGCAAAGTAGTTGGAGGACAGAAGAAGAGGAGCCCATGATCAGGATCAAGGAGCGGTGGCTGGTCTCAACTTTGATTGTAAGTTGATTCATTTTTCAAATAATAAAAGAATGCTTTTCCCGTCCCAATGCATGAGTTATCTATGGTTTGTTTAATTTATGCTTAATTTCTAACCCTCAAGTAGAGAAGTAGCATGCATGCATAGTTGTTTGTCTTGATTGCAGGTTATCTTTGGAAGGAGTAGTGCAAGAAAGTGGTCAAAGCGCAATGGAGGATCTACATCGAATGCTGGAGACAAGGTTAGTAGTCATTCTCCATGCATGTATTGTGAAAGAGGGGTTTAAGTTTTGTGTTGTAGGTTAAAAAGTAATTTCTTTACGGTCAAAATCTGCATGAAAGTCTGACCCTAGTTTGCTAGTCCGTAGGGTATTTTTCCCAACAACAATAGCCCATTGGAAAGATCTATCTGAGGAATACAATAGTTGCTTAAAATTTCATGATGAAATTTTGTGACCATCACATACCCCAAAAAATGTCGTTTAGGGCCTCAAAATGGCTCTGGAAGTTCAGGACCCAAAAAACTGCTAAAAATAGTAAATTATCAAAATTGTGAGAAAGATGTTTTGAGCCAGCTGGAAAAGGTGGGTGGCCACCGATATCCACCTGGATCAATCCTCATCCTTAGGAAGCAATGGTCTCAATTACGTTGATTTCCCCCAACAGATGAGGAAATTTCTACTGAATTTGGCCCCGGGTGAGCCACTTGCCTTGGTGCAGGAGTTGCCCTGCTTTGATGACTCAATAAAGCTGGATCCTTTGTTGTCAAGTGACCTTGATCTGTGTGTCCAAAATCTGATCAATAGATGCCTGTTGTATGCAGTTGGGTTTGAGCTTTGTTGGTGTCAGTTGTTCTGCTACGTCTAAGGTGTCCAATAATGGTGGGAAATAAGGCCGAAGGAGGTCCACATTGAACACTGGGTGCAGGCCAAGGAAAGGAGGAATGTTGAGCACAAAATCATTATCCCCCACAGCCTTGGTGATGGTGTACGACCCATAACGGAGTGGGCAAAGCTTCCGATGGGGTCCTATAAGGCGTTCTTTTTGCAATTGCAACCAAACTTTGTCGCCCACCTGAAACTTATGTGGAACCCGATGTTGATCATGACACTGCTTGTACTTGTCATTGGACTTCTGTAGGATATCCTGAACCTGTTGGAAGATGTGCTGGATCCTCTCAATGAACCGGGTGGCTTTGTCAACCTCAGTTGGAGCAGGAGAGGAGTCGGTCGAGGTGACCACAAGGGGAAGTGTAGCATCTATGGGACCCAATGGATGGAATCCCAACTGCACCTGAAAGGGGCTGTGGCTGGTTGAGCTATGCAGGGCTCGGTTGTAGCTATGCTGGACATAGGGAAGACTCTCATCCCATGTGCGAGGGTGCTTGGAATTATACATGCATATGATATGCACAATCATTTGATTTACAACCTAGGTTTGGCCACTGTCTGGGGGTGGAAGGTCGTGGATTTGGTGAGCTTGGTGTTCCGTAGTGACCATAGGCTCGACCATAATGTGTTGAGAAATCGACTATCCCGATCTGAGACAATGGTTTGTGGTATTCCAAAATGTACCCAGACTTGTTCAAAGAAGATCTTGGCAGTGGATTTTGTTGTGATGCTCTTATTGCAAGAAACCATAATCCCCATCTTAGAAAAGCGATCAACAACCAAAAAAATATAGTCATTTCCCCACTTGGTGGATGGGAGGCCCGACATGTAGTCCATTGAGATGGATTCCCATGGCCTATCAGGAGTAGGAAGAGGGGTGTACAAGCATTGTTTCTTAGTGGTTGGTTTGTGTTGACGGGCAAAATTGACCGTCCGTCAACTGGGAGAGTGGAACCGGTCCGGGGTTGTCTAAATAACCCAAGCCGTTTGGAATGGACCACCCTGATGAGTTTAACGGCTCCGTTGGCCGCTCTGAGGTCTCGTAAGGAAACCAAAGAGAAAGTGATCTGAGCTAAATAATCTAAACTAAGGAAACTAGAAACTAATAAAACAAACTAAAA
>ML779304.1:236914-258257 GCA_009831015.1 Picea engelmannii | reverse complement strand
AGACCGAAAACAACTCCAGGCGTGCGAAGGTGGTGGGATTACCATCACCATGTATTACATTAATGTCCTGTACAGAGCTGTTTAAAACCATAATCATTAAAACAAATGCATCTACCAGCGAGTGAGTGAATCACCACTTCTACGTGCCAGTCATCCAAGTCATAACCAACACCTCATATGACAATAACGCGCCAAGTGTTAAGTTTAAAACCAACACAGTACCAGCATTAACTATCGATTCAACATGCCAATTCCATCGTTCATTCAATTGCTCAATCACAGGGTTTAGTGTTAATACATAGCTCGGGATCATAGTCAACGCATAATTCAACTTTGCAAACAGTATGCCAAGTATCAATTCGAATATGATTAACTTATGCGCCTTGAACCATTGCTATCATACCTTATAAACTTGTCCATGCATTCGGTGCATATGGTAATGTTTTCATTCCAATCTTTTGAGAACAATATGATCAAAACTTTTCATATAATAATTGAGTGTAAGCCCGAATAAGGAGAAGAAGCAATAAGACCAAATCCATTACACAATTTTCATAAGATCAGAACAAGACCAATAACTTTCATGCCCAAAGTTTTAACAATGAAATATATCCAAATGCGCAATCAAGGTAAGATAATGCTCAAGAACATAAGTCTGATTCAACATTCAGCACTCATGTGATAAACCAGTGATCAAGTGTCTTTCAGTAAATCAACCAAAAACGATGACAATTTAAGCAACGAAAGAAGTGTTTTCACACTTGCAGTTGTGAAAACTAAAACGAATTGAATCGTAATTGTCGCAAATAATGAGACGAAATGTTTAAAAGCACAATACGACAAGGTGTAGGCAGCTTTTTGAGAGTAATAAAAAAAAATGGGTTGGCTGCCAACAGTTTGGCAATAGTGCAGGTAGTGCAAGACCTAATATACTTGCTGACCTCCTATCGAAGCTTCGACCCGTAGAAATGTTTTTGTAGCATTTCCACTGTCTTTTCGATGCCAAAGTGTCCTGCCACCTGGTTGTAGTGGGTTTCCCAGATCAACTTTTCTCGCTCTCTTGATGGAACACATATATGGCCTATTCGACACAACAACCCATCCTGAATATGGAAATTATCGACAACTGCCTTTGCACCCAACATTTGGTAGGTGGTGGTGAAGTCCAGGTCTGTCTCATAGAGTTGGGGCCATCCAGATGTCTCATGGCCGCAAGAGTCTAGCACTATGGTGAGTGTTGCGACTGGTGGTCTATTGAGGCAATCAACGACGCAGTTGGTGCTTCCTGTTTTATACTTGATGTTGAGGTGGAATTGCTGCAAGTATGTGGGCCACTTTTGATGGCGGTCACAATGCAATTTTCCTTCTGTCTGCATGAACTGAAGTGGCTTATGATCAGTGTGGATGACTGTCTCCCTACCAGGAATGTAATGTCTCCATCGACGACAGGCTTTAACAATGGAGTACATTTATTTTTCGTAAGTAGGGTACTTATGGTCAACATCTGGTAGTGTTTCACTACGATAGGCCATGGGGTGGTCATGTTGCGTGAGAATGAAACCCACAACATAGTCTGAAGCATCAGTCTCAATCTCAAAGGGCTGCTGCAGGTCTGGTAATGAAAGTACTGGGACTGAGTACAAGAGCTTCTTCATATCATCGAACGCTTGTTGTTGGGGCTGGCCCCACACAAATTTCTCCTTACCACCACCCCTGGTTATTTGGTTGAGGGCCCATGCAATATGGGAGAATCCCAACACAAAGCTGTGGTACAAATTGGTAAGGTCCAAGAAGCTCTGAAGCTTAGTGAGTGTGATTGGGGCTAGCCAGTCATAGATGACTTGGATATTGGCTGGATCAACATGTACACCATGTTGATCAATCATGTAGCCTAGGTAATGGACCTTGTCCATGCCGAAGGATCATTTTTCCAAGTTGGCATATAGCTTGTGCTACCGCAGGGTGTGCAGAACCTGTTGAATATGCTGCAAGTGTTTGGCCCAAGTCTTGCTGTAAATGAGAATGTCATCCATATACACCACTACAAAAGAATTGGTGAATGGTCGCAGGATATCGTCCATCATCCTCATGAAAGTGGTTGGAGCATATGTCAGACCAAAGGGCATGACCAACCATTCAAAAAGGCATTCCTTTGACTTGAAGGCAGTTTTCCATACATCAGTCTGTTTTATCGAGACCTGGTGGTAGCTAGACCTTAAATCAATCTTACTGAAGAATTTGGCCCCCATGAGTTGATCAAGGAGGTCGTCGATTCAGGGAATCGGGTACTAGTTTCTGACTATGATTTTATTCAGATCCCAATAATCAATACAAAGTCACCAGGTTCCATCTTTATTTTGTACCAATATGATTGGGCGCCCGGAAGGTGATGAGATGGGACATATGTGCCCCTTGTGGAACAATTCTTGGATCTGTCACTTGATCTCCTCATTCTCTAACAGAGAACGACGATAGACTGGCCCATTGGGCAGTGGTGCACCAGGGGTCAGATCGATGGGGTGCTTGACCTGACAGTGCAAAGGTACCCCGGTAGGTTAGGAGAAGATATCTTAGTATTCTTTCACAACCTTATCTACTTGGTTCTGTTGTGTGGAGAGGTCGGCTGCAAAGACCCTATATGTGGCTATGATTTTTCTCTCATTCTGAGAGCGAATCATGAAGAATACAAACTTCCCCATCTGAGAGATGACCTTCCTGCATTGCTTAGCAGAGATCAAGGAAATGTCACTAGATGGGACAACCTCGGGTATCCTGTACAATTTCCTGTTCAAAGTAATAATAACACTACGAGGCTTAGACTCATATACAACATGGCGTTTCCATAAATAAGGTTGGCCCAAAAGAACATCACAAACTTCAAGAGGAGAAACATCACACAATACCTCATCTTTGAATGGCTTGATGTTGTATGAAAGTTGACACTGTTGGCTGACACGGAGATCGCTTCCTTGGCGGAGCCATCCAATGGTGTAGGGTTGTGGGTGCGGCGTTGTCGACAGGGCTATTCGCTTGATGACCTCTGCTGAGATGAGGTTTTTCTGGCTACCACTATCAACGATGAAGTGCAACGAGGTGACTTTTACCCACATCTATGAATGGAAGAGGCACTCTCCTTCTTCTGGCTCGTCTGGTTCACCATGTTGGAGCTTGGTGGTAGCAACAGTGGCATTGGGTTCCGCATCAATGATACCGCTTCCCCTTTCTGGTTCTAACTCAGAGTTAAAACCCACATCTGATTAAGAGGCTTTCACTTCATCCACCAGCGTCTTCTTTGAGTGGCAGTTACTAGTGTTATGCCAAGGGATCTTATGGAAGTCACACCACTTCCTGGTATCTTTCTTTCTCTTTCTAGTGTCCTTCCTTGCTTGCGGCTTGGACTGGTTGTCCTAATACTATCCATATTTTCTCTATCCTTTGTTCTATGGGTTGGGGCTGCCCTTTCCTAACTTTTGTTCTGAAGGGTTCCCCATCCCAAATTGTCGCGTCTTTTGTTTGAGATTCTGCTCGATTTTGACGGCATATCAGTAGGCCGTGCCCAAGGATGAGATGTCCAGAAATTCCATTTTAGACTGGATGTATCTATGTAGAGAACTGCGATACTTGAGCACCATATTTCACTCTGAATATTTGATACCCAGTTTGGTGCGCAAGGTATGGAGGATATTTGTGAAATCTGGCACTACTTGGTCTCTTTCTTGCCGCAGTGTGGTCCATTTGGTATACAAGTTGTCATAATTTCCAACAGGGTAGTATTGTTCCTTAATGGAATCCATGAAGGATTCCTAGGTGGTCATGACTGTAAATAATGAGGGTTCCTTTGTTTCCTTTTGCTCACAGAAAGTTTCCCACCAATCTTTGACATGGGGAACGACTTTGAGGAGCGAAAAAGTAATCTTTTCTCTATTCGAAAAGTTATGAACAGAAAAATAAACTTCTAGTAGATTCAACCGCTTGTCTACAACATCTGCATCTATCTGACCTTCAAATATAGGAATATTGAAGTTTATTTGTACCTTGAAGGGGGCAGTGCCTCCGCTCGAAGAAGATGTGTTGCCTGTTGGTAGTCGCCGAAGGATTTGCACGAAATTATCCATCATCTCGTTCTTTTGTTGCATGAGGGATTCCTCAATCAACAGTTTGAAAGGATCTCCTATCCCTTCATCTTTCTTTTCTCCTTCCATGAGAGGTCGCTTGGGTGTGCGATAGTTTTTGTCCTCAAGAGAAACAAGCTCGAGACCTAACTCTTTGTACTCTGACCTCATTGGGGACATGCATTAAGACGACAAGGAGAAAACCGCTCTAATACCACTGATCTAGATTTTATGAGAAGAACAAAATGACTACATATTATTGCCATATGCTTAACACATAATAACAGAGATACAGTAAAACTAGTTTTCTTTTCAATAAGAAAATAAGTTGAAACTGTAAAATGTAGAGGAAAACAAGCTTGTTGGAATGGTGGAGGCTTATCTCTGAGAAGAGATGTGACGACTGCGCTCATTCGCTAGAAAATGATTCCAATGAGGATCTCAAGGCCTTTTTACAATAAACAGGAGTTTCAAAAACCATAAACATCCAAAACCCTAACCCTAGGAGATGAAGCGCCAAAATTCATGTGGGCCTCGTTTGGGTAAGTCAGTACATCAACTTCCCGGGGTCGTAACTTTTGCATACGATCTATGTTTTAGGCATATGATATCCCATTGGAAAGATCTATCTGAGGAATAAAACAATTGCATAGAATTTCATAAACTGTAATGAAATTTTGTGACCAAAACATACCCCAAAAAACGTCGTTTAGGGCCTCAAAACGGCTGCGGAAGTTCAGGACCCAAAAAACTGCTAAAAATAGTAAATTATCAAAATTGTGAGAAAGTTATTTTGAGCCAGCTGGAAAAGGTGGGTGAACACTGATATCCACTTGGATCAATCCTCCATCCTTAGGAAGAAATGGTGTCCATTGCATTGATTTCACCCATCAGATGAGGAAATGTTTGCTGAATTTGGCCCCGGGTGAGCCACTTGCCTTGGTGCGGGAGCTTCCCTGCTTTGACAACTCGATAAAGCTCGATCCTTTGTTGTCGAGTGCCCTTGATATGTGTGTCTACAATCTGATCACTGGATTCCTGTTGTATGTAGTTGGGGTTGAGCTCTGTTGGTGTCAGCTGTTCTGCTATGTCTGAGGTGTCCAATAATGGTGGGAAATAAGACCGAAGGAGGTCCACATTGAACACTGGGTGCAGGCCAAGGAAAGGAGGAATGTTGAGCACAAAAACATTATCCCCCATAGCCTTGGTGATGGTGTATGACTCATAATGAAGTGGGCAAAGTTTTCGATGGGGTCCTATAAGGAATTCTTTCTGCAAGTGCAACCAAACTTTGTCACCCACCTGAAACTTATGTGAAACCCAATGTTGATCATGGCGTTGCTTGTACTTGTCATTGGAATTCTATAGGATATCCTGAACCTGCTGGCAGATGTGCTGGATCCTCTCAATGAATCAGGTGGCTTTGTCAGCCTCAGTTGGAGCAAGATAGGATTTGGTCGAGGTGACCGCAAGGGGAAGTGCAACATTTATGGGACCCAATGGTTGGAATCCCAACCCCACTTGAAAGGAGCTGTGGCTGGTTGAGCTATGTAAGGCTCAGTTGTAACTATGCTGGACATAGGGAAGACTCTCATCCCATGTGCGAGGGTGCTTGGAATTGTACATGTGCAATATATGCATGATCATTCTATTTACAACCTCGATTTTTCCATCTGTCTGGGGGTGGAAGGTTGTGTATTTGGTGAGCTTGGTGTCCAGCAGTGACCATAGACTTGACCAGAATGTGCTGAGAAATCGACTTTCCCAATCTGAGACAATGGCTTGTGGGATTTCAAAATGTACCCAGACCCATTGAAAGAAGATTTTGGCAATGGCTTCTGTTATGATGCTCTTCTTGCAAGAAACCAGAATCACCATCTTAGAAAAGTGATCAACAACCACAAAAACAAAGTCATTTCTTAGCTTGGTGGACAGGAGGCCCGACATGTAGTCCATTGAGATGGATTCCCATGGACTGTTAGGAGTAGGAAGAGGGGTGTACAAGCCATGTTTCTTAGTGGTTGGTGTGGCAATAACGTAGGTAGTGCAAGACCTGATATACTTGTTGAACTCCTGTCAAAGTTTCGGCCCATAGAAATGTTTTTGTAGCATTGCCACTGTCTTTTCGACACGAAAGTGTCCTTCCACCCAGCTGTAGTGGGATTCCGAGATCATATTTTCTCGATCACTTGATGGAACACATATATGGCCCAGTCAACACAACAACCCATCCTGAAGATGGAAATTATCGACAACTACCTTTGCACCCAACATTTGGTAGGTGGTGGTGAAGTCTGGGTCTGTCTCATAGAGTTGGGGCCATCCAGAGGTCTCATGGTCGCAGGATTCTAGCAGTGTGGTGAGTGTCACGACTGGTGGTCTGCTGAGGAAATCAACAATGCGGTTGGTTATTTTTGTTTTATACTTGATGTTGAGGTGGAATTGTTGCAAGTATGTGGACCACATTTGATGGTGGTCATACTGCAATTTTCCTTATGTCTGCATGAATTGTAGTGGCTTATGATCAGTGTGGATGACTGTCTCCCTGCCAAGAATGTAACGTCTCCACTGGCGGCAGGCTTGAACAATGGAGTACATTTATTTGTTGTAAGTAGGGTACTTATGGAAAACATCTGATAGTGTCGCACTATGATAGGCCACGGGGTGTTCGTGCTACGTCAGAACGACACCCACAACATAGTCTGAAGCATCAGTCTCAATATCAAAGGGTTGTTGCAGTTTTGGTAGTGAAAGTACTGGGGATGACCACAAGTGCTGCTTCAAATCATCAAATTCTTGTTGTTGGGGCCGACCCCACACAAATTTCTCCTTACCACCACCCCTGTTTATTTGGCTGAGGGCCCATGCAATATCGAAGAATCCCAACACAAATCTGCGGTAGAAACTGGCAAGGCCTAAGAAGCTCTGAAGCTCAGTGAGTGTGGTTGGGGCTAGCCAGTCACGGATGACTTGGATCTTGGCTAGATCCACATGTACTCCATGTTTATCAATGTTTTATATTAGGTAATGGACCTTGTTCATACCGAAGGATCATTTTTCCAAGTTGGCATATAGCTTGTGCTACCGCAGGGTATGCAGAACATGTTGAGTATGCTGCAAGTGTTTGGCCCAAGTCTTGCTATAAATGAGAATGTCATCTAGATACACCACTACAAAAGTATTGGTGAATGGTCGCAGAATATCGTCCATCATCCTCATGAAAGTGGCTGGAGCATTTGTCAGACCAAAGGGCATGACCAACCATTCAAAAAAGCCTTCCTTTGACTTGAAGGTAGTCTTCCATACATCAGTATGTTCTATCGGGACCTGGTGGTAGCCAGACTTTAGATCAATCTTACTGAAGTATTTGGCCCCCATGAGTTTATCACGGAGGTCATTGATTCAGGGAATAGGGTACCGGTTTCTCACTGTGATTTTATTCAGAGCTCGATAATCAATGCAAAGTCGCGAGGTTCCATCTTTCTTCTTTACCATCACAATTGGGCTCCCGCAAGGTGATGAGCTGGGACGGATGTGCCCCTTGTGCAACAATTCTTGGATTTGTCACTTGATCTCCTCAGTCTCTAACAGAGAGAGGCGATAGACTGGACCATTGGGAAGTGGTGTGTCGGGGGTCAGATCAATGGGGTTCTTGACCTAGAAGTGTAGAGGTACCCCGGTAGGTGAGGAGAAGATATCTGAGTATTCTTCCATGACCTTATCTACTTGCTTCTACTGTGTGGAGAGGTCGGCTGTAGAGACCCTAGATGTGGCTGTGATTTTTCTCTCATTTTGAGAGAGAATCACGAAGAAGACAAACTTCCCCGTCTGAGAGATGACCTTCCTGCATTGCTTAGCAGAGATCAAGGAAATAGCACTAGGTGGGACAGCCTCAGGTATCCTGTACAATTTCCTATTCAAAGTAATAATAACACTACGAGGCCTAGATTCATATACAACATGTCGTTTCCATAAATAAGGTTGGCCTAAAATAACATCACAAACTTTGAGAGGAGCAAGATTACAAAATACCTCATCTTTGAAGGGCTTGTTGTCGTACGACAATCGACACTGTTGGCTGACGTGGAGATCACTTCTTTGGTAGAACCATCCAATGGTGTAGGGTTGTGGGTGTGACGTTGTCGGCAGGGCCAACCGCTTGATAACCTCTACTGAGATGAGGTTCTTCTGGCTACCACTATCAACGATGAAGTACAGTGGGGTGCCTTTTACCCACATCTATGAATGGAAGAGGCGGTCTCCTTCTTCTGGCTCGTCTGGTTCACCCTGCTGGAGCTTGGTGGTAGCAACAGTCCCACTGGCTTCCACGTCAATGATCCATCTTCCCCTTTCTGGTTCTAACGCAGAGTCAGAACCCACATATGATTCAGAGGCTTTCACTTCGGCCACCAGTGTCTTCTTTGAGTGGCATCCAGTGGGTAGTATTGTTCCTTAATAACATCCCTGAAGGATTCCTAGGTGGCTATGACTATAATTAATGAGGGTTCCTTTGTTTCCTTTTTCTCATAGAAAGTTCCCCACAAATCTTTGACATGGGGAATGACTTTGAGGAGCGTAAAAGTAATCTTTTCTCTATTTGAAAAGTTATGAATAGAAAAATAACCTTCTAGTAGATTCAATCAGTTGTCTACAACTTCTGTGTCTATCTGACCTTCAAATATAGGAATATCGAAGTTTATTCATACCTTGAAGGGGGCGGTGCCTCTGCTCGAAGAAGATGCGTCGCCTGTTGGTAGTCGCTGAAGGATTTGTGAGAAATTATCCATCATCTTGTTCCTCTGTTGCGTGAGTGCTTCCTCAATCAATAGTTTGAAAGAATCTCATGTTCCATCATGTTTCTTTTCTCCTTCCATGAGAGGTCACTTCGGTGTGCGAGAGATTTTTTCCTCAAGAGAAACAAGCTCGAGACCTAACTCTTTGTACTCCGACCTCGTTGGGGACATGCATTAAGATGACAAGGAGCAGAGCACTCTGATACCACTAATATGGATTTTATGAGCAGAACAAAATGACTACAGATTATTACCAAATGTTTAACACATAATAACAGAGATACAATAAAACTAGTTTTCTATTCAATAAGGAAATAAGCTGAAACTGTAAAATGCAGCGGAAAACAAGCTTGCTGGAATGGTGGCGGCTTATCTCTGAGAATAGATGTGCGTCTACACTCATTCAAAAGAAGATGATTCCAATGAGGCTCTCAAGGAATTTTTACAATAAACAGGAGTTTCAAAAACCCTAAACATCCAAAAACCTAACCCTAGGAGATGAAGCACCAAAACTTATGTGGGTCCCATTTGGGTAAGTCAGTACATCAACTTCCCGGGGTCGTAACTTTTGCATATGATCTTCGTTTTAGGAATATGATAGCCCATTAGAAAGATCTATCTTAGGACTACAACAGCTGCAAAAAATTTCATGAAGATTTTTATGTGATAGCAACATACCCCAAAAAACGTCGTTTAGGGCCTCAAAATGGTTGCAGAAGTTCACGACCCGAAAAACTGCTAAAAATAGTAAATTATCAAAATTGCGAGAAAGTTGTTTTGAGCTAGCTGGAAAAGGTGGGTGGCCACCGATATCCACCTGGATCAATCCTCCATCCTTAGGAAGCAATGGTATCCATTGTGTTGATTTCCCCCGACAGATGAGGAAATTTCTGCTGAATTTGGCCTTGGGTGAGCCACTTGCCTTGGTACAGGAGCTACCCTGCTTTGAAAACTCGATAAAGTTGGATCCTTTGTTGTCGAGTGCCCTTGATCTATGTGTCCACAATATGATCACTGGATTCCTATTGTATGCATTCAAGTTTGATCTTTGTTGGTGTCAATTGTTCTACTACGTCTGAGGTGTCCAGTAATGGTGGGAATTAAGGCCGAAGGAGGTCCACGTTGAACAATGGGTGCAGGCCAAGGAAAGGAGGAATGTTGAGCACAAAATCATTATCCCCCACAACTTTGGTGATGGTGTACGACCCATAACGGAGTGGGCGAAGCTTCTAGTGGGGTCCTGTAAGACATTCTTTCTGCAAGTGCAACCAAACTTTGTCACCCACCTGAAACTTATGTGGAACCCGATGTTGATCATGGTGCTATTTGTACTTGTCATTGTACTTCTATAGGATATCCTGAACCTGTTGGCGGATGTGCTGGATCCTCTCAATGAACTGGGTGGCTTTGTCAGCCTCAGTTGGAGCAGGATAGGATTTGGTCAAGGTGACCGCAAGGGGAAGTGAAACATCTATGGGACCCAATGGTTGGAATCCCAACCCCACCTGAAAGGGGCTGTGGCCAGTTGAGCTATGCAGGGATTGGTTTTGGTTATGCTAGACATAGGGAATACTCTCATCCGATGTGCGAGGGTGTTTGGAATGTGTTGATAAATCAACTATCCCGATCTGAGACAATGGTTTGTGGGATTCCAAAATGTACCCAGACCCATTCAAAGAAGAGCTTGGCAGTGGCTTCTACTATGATGCTCTTCTTGCAAGCAACCAAAATCACCATCTTAGAAAAGCAATCAACAATCACAAAAACACAGTCATTTCCCTGCTTGGTGGACGGGAGGCCCAACATGTAGTCCATTGAGATGGATTCCCATGGTCTATTAGGAGTAGGAAGAGAGGTGTACAAGCCCCGTTTCTTAGTGGTTGGTTTGGAAATAGCACAGGCAGTGCAAGAACTTATATACTTGCTGACCTCCTATCGAAGTTTCATCCCGTAGAAATGTTTTTGTACTATTTCCACAGTCTTTTCAATGCCGAAGTGTCTTTCCACCCGACTACAGTGGGCTTTCCAAATCAGCTTCGCTCGCTCATTTGATGGAACACATATATGGCCCAGTCGACACAACAACACATCCTGAAGATGGAGATTATCGACAACTACCTTTGCACCCAATATTTGTTAGGTGGTGGCGAAGTCCGGGTCTATCTCATAGAATTGGGGCCATCCAAAGGTCTCATGGCCGTAGGAGTCTAGCACTGTGGTGAGTGCCATGACTGGTGGTCTGCTGAGGCAATCAACGACGTGGTTGGTGCTTCCTGTTTTATACTTGATGTTGAGGTGGAATTTCTGCAAGTATTTGGACCACTTTTGATGGCGGTCATTCTGCAACTTTCCTTATGTCTGCATGAACTGCAGTGGCTTATGATCAATGTGGATGACTGTCTCCCTCCCAAGAATGTAATGTCTCCACTAGTGGTAGGCTTGCACAATGGAGTACATTTGTTTGTCGTAAGTAGGGTACTTATGGACAACATCTGATAATCTCGCACTATGATAAGCCATGGGGTGGCCATGCTGCGTGAGAATGACACCGACAGCATAGTCTGAAGCATCAATCTAAGTCTCAAAGCGATGTTGTAGGTTTGGTAGTTAAAGTACTGCAGCTGACCACAAGCACTGCTTCAAATCATTGAACTCTTGTTGTTGGGGTTGGCCCCATGCAAATTTCACCTTACCACCATGCCTGGTTATTTGGCTGAGGGCCCATGAAATATGGGAGAATCCCAACACAAACTTGTAGTAGAAATTGGCAAGGCCCAATAAACTCCGAAGCTCAGTGAGTGTGGTTGGGGCTGGCCAGTCACGAATGACTTGGATCTTGGCTGGATCCACATGTATGCCATGTTTATCAATGTTGTATCCTAGGTACTAGACCCTATCCATGCCGAAGAAGCATTTTTCCAAGTTGTCGTATAGCTTGTGCTGCCGCAGGGTGTGCAGAACCAAATGAATATGCTACAATTGTTTGGCCCAAGTCTTGTTGTAAATGAGAATGTTATCCAGATACACAACTACAAACGTATTGGTGAATGGTCACAGGATATTGTCCATCATCCTCATGAAAGTGGTTGGAGCATTTTTCAGACCAAAGGGCATGACCAAACATTCAAAAAGTCCTTCATTTGAATTGAAGGGAGTCTTCCATACATCAGTCTGTTCTATCGGGACCTAGTGGTAGCCAAACATTGGATCAATCTTACTAAAGTATTTGTCCCTCATGAGTTGATCAAGGAGGTCGTCGATTTAGGGAATCAGGTACCGGTTTCTGACTGTGATTTTATTCAGAGCTTGATAATCAATGCAAAGTCGCCAGGTTCCATATTTCTTCTGTACCAACATGATTGGGCTCCCGCAAGGTGATGATCTGGGATGGATGTGCCCCTTGTGGAGAAATTCTTGGATCTGTCACTTGATCTCCTCATTCTCTAATAGAGAGTGGCAATAGACTGGCCCATTGGGCAGTGGTGCGCCCGTGGTCAGATCGATGGGGTGCTTGACCTGGCAGTGTAGAGGTACCCCAGTAGGTGAGGAGAAGATATCTGAGTATTCTTCCACGACCTTATCCACTTGCTTCTGCTGTTTGGAGAGGTTGGCCACAAAGACCCTAGATGTGGTTGTAAGTTTTCTCTCATTCTGAGAGCGAATCATGAAGAAGAGAAACTTCCCCGTCTGAGAGATGACTTTCCTGCATTGCTTAGCAGAGATTAGGGAAATAGCACTAGGTGGGATAGCCTCAGGTATCCTGTACAATTTCCTGCTCAAAGTAATAATAACACTACGAGGCCTAGACTCATATACAACATGGCATTTCCATAAATAAGGTTGGCCCAAAATAACATCACAAACTTCGAGAGGAGCAACATCACACAATACCTCGTCTTTGAAGGGCTTGATGTCGTACGACAGTCGACACTGTTGACTGACGCGGAGATCATTTCCTTAGCGGAGCCATCCAATGGTGTAGGGTTGTGGGTGTGACGTTGTTGGCAGGGCCAGCTGCTTGATGACCTCTATTGATATGAGGTTCTTGTTTCTACCACTATCAATGATGAAGTGCAGCGGGGTGCCTTTTACCCACATCTGTGAATGGAAGAGGTGCTCTCCTTCTTCTGGCTCATCTGGTTCACCATGCTGGAGCTTGGTGGTAGCAACAGTGGCACTGGGTTCCGCGTCAATGATCCATATTCCCCTTTTTGGTTCTAACTCAGATTCATAACCCACATCTGATTCAGAGGCTTTCACTTTGGCCACCAGGTTCTGCTTTGAGTGACAGTCAGTAGTGTTATGCCAAGGGCTCTTATGGAAGTCGCACCTCTTCCTGGTATCTTTCTTTGTTTTTCCAGTGTCCTTCTTTTCTTGTGGCTTGGAATGGTTATCTTGATACTATCCATATTTTCTCTTTCCTTTGTTCTGTGGGTTGGGGCCACCCTTTCGTGGCTTTTGTTGTGAAGGGTTCCCCGACCCAAATTGTCATGTCTTTTGTTTGAGCTTCTGCTCGATTTTGATGGTAGATCGGTAGGCCACACCCAAGGATGAGATGTCCATAAATTCCATTTCTGTCTGGATGTATCTATGCAAAGCACCATGATACTTGAGCACCATATGTCGCTCTGAATATTTGATACCCAACTTGGTGCGCAAGGTATGGAAGAGATTTGTGAAATCTGGCACTGCTTGGTCTCTTTCTTTCCGTAGTGCGTTCCATTTGGTATACAAGTCGTCATAACTTTCGACAGGGTAGTATTGTTCCTTAATAGCATACCCGAAGGATTCCTAGGTGGCCGTGATTGTAAATAATGAGGGTTCCTCTATTTCCTTTTTCTCACAGAAAGTTTCCCACCAATCTTTGATATGGGGAACGGCTTTGACGAGCGCAAAACTAATATTTTCTCTATTTGGAAAGTTATGAAACGAAAAATAACCTTCTAGTAGATTAAACCACTTATCTACAACATCTGTGTCTATCTGACCTTCAAATTTAGGAATATCGAATTTTATTTGTACCTTGAAGGGGGCAGTGCTTCCTCACGAAGAAGATGCGTCTCCTGTTGCTAGTCGTCGAAGGATTTGTGCGAAATTATCCATCATCTCATTCCTTTGTTGCATGAGGGCTTCCTCAATCAACATTTTTAAGGATCTCCTATCCCGTCATCTTTCATTTCTCCTTCCATGAGAGGTCGCTTGGGTGTGCGAGAGATTTTGTCCTCAAGAGAAACAAGCTCAAGACCTAACTCTTTGTACTCCGACCTTGTTTGGGACATGCATTAAGACGACAAGGAGTAGACCGCTTTGATACCACTGATCTGGATTTTATGAGTAGAATGAAATGAATACAGATTATTACCAGATGCTTAACACATAATAACAGAGATACAGTAAAACTGGTTTTCTATTCAATAAGGAAGTAAGCTAAAACTGTAAAATGCAGTGGAAAACAAGCTTGATGGAATGGTGGCGGCTTATTTCTGAGAAGAGATGTGACGGATACACTCATTCGCAAGAAGATGATTCCAATGAGGCTCTCAAGGCCTTTTTACAATAAACAGGAGTTTCAAAAAACCTAAACATCCAAAAACCTAACCCTAGCAGATGAAGTGCCAAAAGTCATGTGGGCCCCGTTTGGGTAAGTCAGTGCATCAACTTCCCGGGGTCGTAAATTTTCCATACGATCTCTGTTTTAGGCATATGTTAGCCCATTGGAAAGATCTATCTGAGGACTACAATGATGAAATTTTTTGACTGCAACATACACCAAAAAACATCATTTATGGCCTTAAAACGGCTCCAAAAATTCAGGACCCGAAAAACTGCTAAAAATATTAAATTATCAAAATTGCGAGAAAGCTATTTTGAGCTAGCTGGAAAAGGTGGGTGGCCACCGATATCCACCTGGATCAATCCTCCGTCCTTAGGAAGCAATGGTCTCCATTGCATTGCTTTCCCCCATCAAATGAGGAAATTTCTGTTGAATTTGGCCCCTGGTGAGCCACTTTCCTTGGTGCAGGAGTTTCCCTGCTTTAACGACTCGATAAAGCCGGATCCTTTGTTGTCGAGTTCCCTTGATTTGTGTGTCCAAAATATGATCATTGGATTCCTATTGTATGCAATCAGGTTTGAGCTCTATTGGTGTCAGTTTTCCTACTACATCTGAGGTGTCCAATAATGGTGGGAAATAAGGCCGAAGGAGGTCCACGTTGAACATTGGGTGCAGGCCAAGGAAAGGAGGAATGTTGAGCACAAAAGTATTATCCCCCATAGCCTTGGTGATGGTGTACAACCCATAATGGAGTGGGATAAAATTCTGATGGGGTTCTGTAAGGCATTCTTTCTGCACCTGCAACCAAACTTTGTCACCCACCTGAAACTTATGTAGAACCCAATGTTGATCATGGCACTACTTGTACTTGTCATTAGAATTATGTAGGATATCCTGAACCTGTTGATGGATGTGTTGGATCCTCTCAATGAAACGGGTGGATTTTTCAACCTCATTTGGAGCAGGAGAAGAGTCAGTCGAGGTGACTGCAAGGGGAAATGCAACATCTATGGCACCCAATGGTTGGAATCCCAACCCCACCTGAAAGGGGCTATGGCTAGTTGAGCTATGCAGGGCTTGGTTGTAGCTATGTTGGACATAGGGAAGACTCTCATCCCATGTGTGAGGGTGCTTGGAATTATACATGTGCAAGATATGCATGATCATTCAATTTACGACCTCGGTTTGGCCATCTGTCTGGTGGGAAGGCCATGGATTTGGTGAGCTTGGTGTCCAGCAGTGACCATAGGCTTGACTAGAATGTGCTGAGAAATAGACAATCCTGATCTGAGACAATGGTTTGTGGGATTCCAAAATGTACCCAGACCCGTTCAAAGAAGAGCTTGGCAGTGGCTTCTACTGTGATGCTCTTCTTGCAACAAAACATAATTTCCATCTTAGAAAAGTGATCAACAAACAAAAAGACACAGTCATTTCCCCGCTTGGTGGATGGGAGGCCTGACATGTAGTCCATTGAGATGCATTCCCATGGTCTTTCAGGAGTAGGAAGAGGGGTGTACAAGCCCTGTTTCTTAGTGGTTAGTTTGGCAATAGCACAGGCAGTGCAAGACCTTATATACTTTTTGACCTCTTGTCGAAGTTTCGTCCCGTAGAAATGTTTTTGTAGCATTGCCACTGTCTTTTCGATGCCGGTGTCTTGCCACCTGGCTGTAGTGGGCTTCCCAGATCAGCTTCACTCACTCATTTGATGGAACACATATATGGCCCAGTCGACACAACAACAGATCCTAAATATGGAAATTATCGACAACTGCCTTTGCACTCAACATTTGGTAGGTGGTGGCGAAGTCTGGGTGAAGTCTCATAGAGTTGGGGCCATCCAGAGGTCTCATGGCTGAAGGAATCTAGCACTGTGGTGAGTGCCGTGACTGGTGGTTTGTTAAGGAAATCAGTGATGCAGTTGGTGCTTCCTGTTTTATACTTGATGTTGAGGTGGAATTGCTGCAAGTATGTGGACCACTTTTGATGGAGGTCATTCTGCAATTTTGCTTGTGTCTGCATGAACTGCAGTGGCTTATGATCAGTGTGGATGACTATCTCCCTCCCAAGAATGTAATGTCTCCACTGGCGACAGGCTTACAAAATGGAGTACATTTATTTTTTGTAAGTAGGGTACTTACAAACAACATCTGATAGTGCCACACTATGATAGGCCATGGGGTGGCCATGCTGCGTGAGAACGACATCCACCGCATAGTCTGAAGCATCAACCTCATTCTTAAAGGGCTACTGCAAGTCTGGTAGTGAAAGTACTGGGGTTGAGCACAAGGGCTGCTTCAAATCATCGAACACTTGTTGTTGGGGCCGACCCCACCCAAATTTCACCTTACCACCACCCCTGGTTATTTGGATGAGGGCCCATGCAATATGGGAGAATCCCAACACAAACCTGCAGTAGAAATTGGCAAGACCCAAGAAGCTCCGAAGCTCAGTGAGTGTGGTGGGTGTTGGCCAGTCACGGATGAATTGGATCTTGGCTGGAAAAATATGTACGCCATGTTGATGATTGATGTAGCCTAGGTAATGGACCCTATCCATGCCGAAGGAGCATTTTTCCAAGTTGGCGTATAGCTTTTGCTGTCGCAGGGTGTGCATAACCTGTTGAATATGTTGCAAGTGTTCGTCCCAAGTCTTGTTGTAAATGAGATTGTCATCTAGATACACCACTACAAAAGTATTGGTGAATGGTCGCAGGATATCATCCATCATCCTCATGAAAGTGGCTGGAGCATTTTTCATACCCAAGGGCATGACCAACCATTCAAAAAGGCCTTCCTTTGACTTGAAGGCAGTCTTCCATACATCAGTCTGTTCTTTCGGGACCTGGTGGTAGCCAGACTTCAGATCAATCTTACTGAAGTATTTGGCCCCCATGAGTTGATCAAGGAGGTCATCGATTCGGTGAATCAGGTACCATCTTCTGACTGTGATTTTATTCAGAGCCCGATAATCAATGAAAAGTCGCCAAGTTCCATCTTTCTTCTGTACTAGCATGATTGGGCTCCCACAAGGTGATGACCTGGGACAGATGTGCCCCTTTTGGAGAAATTCTTGGATCTATCGCTTGATCTCCTCATTCTCTAATAGAGAGTGGTGATAGACTGGCCCATTGAGAGGCAATGCGCTGGGGGTCAGATCGATGGGGTGTTTGACCTGGCAGTGTAGAGTTACCCCGGTAGGTGAGGAGAAGATATTCGAGTATTCTTACACAACCTTATATACTTTCTTCTATTGTGTGGAGAGGTCGGTCGCAAAGACCCTGGATGTGGCTATGATTTTTCTCTCATTCTGAGAGAGAATCACGAAGAAGATAAAATTCCCCATCTGAGAGATGACCTTCTTGCATTTCTTAGCAGAGATGAAGGAAATAGAACTAGGTGGGACAACCTCAGGTATCCTGTACAATTTCCTGTTCAAAGTAATAATAACACTATGAGGCCTAGTCTCATATACAACATGGTGTTTCCATAAATAAGGTTGGCCCAAAAGAACATCAGAAACTTCGAGAAGAGCAACATCACATGATAACTCATCTTTGAAGGGCTTGATGCTATACGACAGTCGACACTATTGGCTGACACGGAGATCACTTCCTTGGCGGAGCCATCCAATGGTGTAGGGTTGCGGGTGTGGCGTTGTCGACAGGGCCAACCACTTGATGACCTCTGTTGAGATGAGGTTCTTCTGGCTACCAATATCAATGATGAAGTGTAGTGGGGTGCCTTTTACCCACATCTGTGAATGGAAGAGGCACTCTCCTTCTTCTGGCTCGTCTGGTTCACCATGCTGGAGCTTGGTGGTAGCAACGGTGGCAATGGGTTTCGCATCAATGATCCATCTTCCTCTTTTTGGTTCTAACTCAGAGTCAGAACCCGCATCTGATTCAGAGGCTTTCACTTAGACCACCAACGTCTTCTTTGAGCGGCAGCCAGTAATGTTATCCCAAGGGCTCTTATGGAAGTCACACCAGTTCCCAGTATCTTTCTTTGTCTTTTCAGTGTCCTTCTTTGCTTGCGGCTTGGACTTGTTGTCCTAATACTGTCCATATTTTCTCTGTCCTTTATTCTATGGGTTGGGGCCACCCTTTCCTAGATTTTGTTGTGCAGGGTTCCCCGACCCAAATTGTCGTTTCTTTTGTTTGAGCTTCTGCTCGATTTTGACAGCATATTGGTAGGCCACGCCCAAGGATGAGATGTCTAGAAATTCCATTTTGGCCTAGATGTATCTATGCAGAGCACCGTGATACTTGAGCACCCGATTTCACTCTGAATCTTTGATGCCCAGCTTGGTGTGCAAGGTATGGAAGATATTTTTGAAATCTGACACTGCTTAGTCTCTTTCTTGTCGCAGTGTGGTCCATTTGGTATACAAGTCATCATAACTTCCGACAGGGTAGTATTTTTCCTTAATAGAATCCATGAAGGATTCCTAGGTGGTCGTGACAGTAAATAATGAGGGTTCCTCTGTTTCCTTTTGCTCACAAAACGTTTCCCACCAATCTTTGACATGGGGAATGTCTTTAAGGAGTGCAAAAGTAATATTTTCTCTATTTGAAAAGTTATGAACAGAAAAATAACCTTCTAGTAGATTCAACCACTTGTCTACAACATCTGTGTCTATCTGACCTTCAAATATAGGAATATTGAAGTTTATTTTTACCTTGAAGGGGGCGGTGCCTCCGCTCGAAGAATATGTGTTTCCTGTTGGTAGTCGCCGAAGGATTTGCGTGAAATTATCCATCATCTCATTCCTCTGTTGCGTGAGGTTTTCCTCAATCAATAGTTTGAAAGGATCTTCGGTCCTATCATCTTTCTTTTCTCCTTCCATGAGAGGTCGCTTGGGTGTACGAGATCTTTTGTCCTCAAGAGAAACAAGCTCGATACCTAACTCTTTGTACTCGGACCTCGTTGAGGACATGCATTAAGACGATAAGGAGCAGACCGCTCTGATACCACTGATCCAGATTTTATGAGCAGAATGAAATGACTACAAATTATTACCATATGCTTGACACATAATAACAAAGATACAATAAAACTGGTTTTCTATTCAATAAGGAAATATGCTGAAACTGTAAAATGCAGCGGAAAAAAAGCTTGTTGGAATGGTGGCGGCTTATCTCTGAGAAGAGATGTGATGAATGTGCTCATTCACAATAAGATGATTCCAATGAGGCTCTCAAGGCCTTTTTACATCATGTCATGTGGGCCCCGTTTGGGTAAGTCAGTACATCAACTTCCCAGGGTCATAAGTTTTGCATACTATCTTCGTTTTAGGCATATGATATCCCATTGGAAAGATCTATCTGAGGACTACAATAGTTGCAAAAAATTTCAGAATGAAATATTGGAACCGCAACATACCCCAGAAATTGTCGTTTAGGGCCTAAAAACTATTACGGAAGTTCAGGACCCGAAAAACTGCTAAAAAATAGTAAATTATCAAAATTGCGAGAAAGTTGTTTTGAGCCAACTGGAAAAGGAGGGTGGCCACAGATATCCACTTGGATCAAAGAGATTCATATTCTGCCACATTATTGGTAGTTTCAAACTCTAATTTGTATGACAGGGATATGGTTTCATGACAAGGTGACACAAAAACCACTCTAGCACCAACACCTTCCCTAGAAGAGGCTCCATCCAAAAAAAAATTCCACATAGAGGTAATTGGAGGAGAATCTTCAATGAGAGTACTGGACTTTCTGATCTCAAGAGGGGGCTCTGGGGAATTGGTGAGCTATAATAAGTTGGATCCTAAATTAGTATCCAGGGAAAATATAGGATGATTGGTGGGGTCTACTACATCACTGATAATGTAGGCCAACTGAGCTTCTCTGTACAGTGTCCTATGATCCCCTCCAAACACCAGAATGGTATCATATGTGAGGTCCATTTGTAATGTTCCCCCAAGCCTTTTAATCCAATACCTTGAAAATAACATGCCAAACTTGGGAGGAACATCAGCTACCACAATATCCATAACCACACTTTTCATGGGCAGCTGAAACAAGGTCACCACTAGATCTTTGATGACCCCAAGGAATTGCACTCTCCTAGAATCAAACAAATATAAATCATGATAAGCTTTAGTGATTTCTAATCAGAGTTCTTCCATGACAGTTTTGGGCATGACATTATGGGATTCAATGATGTGTAGAAAGGAGGGGATGAATCATCTCTATCTTCTACCATAGGACCTAAGATGACTTAAAGATTTTCATCTTGGAGATTCATTGAGTCTGTGGAATGGCAGGGTGGCTTAGGCTGCAACAACTTAGAGAGGGACCTTTTGAAGTCTTCATGCTTGACTAGCTCTGAAAGGGGGACAAGGATTTTGATCTTCTGAATTTCATCCTCAAAGTTAAAGGAGGAAAGCAGATTCAAAATTTCTCTCGCCTCTGGGACAAGGTCTTTGGGTATTGGTGGGGAATTCTGAGCTTTCTTTTCTTTGGTGGTGTTTTCTATGACGTTAGCAGGATTCTTTTCTCTGGGAGCTGGATCAGGGACGTCAGACTTCCCTTCTTTCTTCTTAGACCCGAGGTTGTATTTACTTGGGCTATTATTGGTCTTTTCCCCCTTACTCAACTCATTTATTTGACTGTTCATGAGGGATTCCTCGTATGCATATTGAGTTAAATGAGGACACGAGGAGGTGTCTCCAACACAATGGATTTCAGGATCAATCTCAAGCTCTTCTTCCTCCCTCTCCCCCTCAACAACAAGGTTTTTTCAGAGAGGGGTTTGAATTTTCTGATCATTTCTATCTCTTTCCCTTTGTTTCCTTGGCATGATCTGAGGAGCATTGTTATTTGGCCTCCTGAAGTTTCCTTTGTTATCAATATTTTGGGGATTTCTGTATGTTTG
>ML779304.1:189523-227414 GCA_009831015.1 Picea engelmannii | reverse complement strand
GGGGGGGGGGGGTCTGAGTTCACGAGGAGGCGCCACGACAGTGAGGGGCCTGCATTCAAAAACCACCAACTCAGATCCCCCCCCCCGTTAAAGGTAGAATGACGAGGGGGGTCTGATATGAGCCCTGTGTCGTAGATCTGAGCATGTATATCTCGACCACCCATATCCACGTGCTTCTTAGCGTGATGCGCTTGTGCACAAAAAACTTAGGATAAGTGGGTTTTTAGTCCATTTCTTGCCTCTTTTTACCAAAATGCCAACTTCTTATGGAAACACCTCCCTTTACAAATAAATGTGATAACAAAAGGCATTGGAGAAAATGTGTGTGTGTTGAAGAAAAGGGGCCATTGGAAGGGACCTTGCAACATCAAGGCATGGGTTGTATTCTCCAATTCCATTTAATATAATGCAGTAATACATTTCTTCCCTATAAATGTGTCTTTACTTTTATTGTATAACTCCTTGATCTTATACATAGATGTCATTGGAATATATATATATCATTGTTCTCTCTCTTTGTTGGTTTTTGCTTCTTAACAGGTTCACCATCCCATAAATCCAAAGATGGAGCAAGGAATACACTAGCGAGGATCAAACGTCATTTAAAAGGTATGTCATTTGTCCCTCTCTAAACTAGCTTATATTACAATGAAATCTAAGTCGAAGCTTGTATTCTACCATGTTTTGTTCTAGCTTCTTGTTGAAGTTAGGGAGATTAGTTTGTGTTCGCACTTACCGATTTGTCTGATAACACATTTGTTATTGATGGAAACTTTAGTAAAAAAATCTTACTCCTCTTGTGAATGTATTCTTTATTTTGAGTCCTCTGATATGACTTTGTTTTACTCTTTATCTCTCCCCCTTTGACAACAATGACAGAGGGGATATTTATTTTCTCTTTCCCTGAGATGATGCTCCCCCTAAGGTGACGATTTATCATAGTCATTTGATTATGTAGTAACCAACTTCAACTTCTACCTCTTTAGACACAATATTAAATTCATCATAGTATCTTCTGATGTAGTGTTTCTTCAAATACTCTAAGACATGAAAATTTTAATCTCTAACCCTTTTTTAACCAGACTACTATCCTTCAAATGTTTCCTTTGTAAGGTTTCTTCTATGTTTTAATTATCATAAGATCATCATCAAGGACAACCTTAATTCTTTCCTGAATCCTTCTTACTTCCTTCAATTCATCATTTTTTGTTGATGGGGAATTTAGTAGCTCATCAGTTGATGAATTTAGTAGCTCATCAGTTGGAAAAGTTCCAGAATATTGTTTTCTCAATTCTACTATTTGATCATCATCGCCGTTTTGTACAAATGAATGATCTTCATTTTCTTCTTTGAGATTTTATGTTTTTATTTTTCTTTCATTGACTAATGGACTCTTGATTTTCTAGATATTATCAAGATCTATAGTTGTGTCATATTTGTCTTTAGGAACTTTTTGAAGTTGATCAACTTTATATGAAAAATTGTGATTTCACTTTTCTTATTAGAAATTTCACCCATCATTTCTTTATTATCGACCTCATCAATTTTAGGTATAATGTCTTCATTCACTTGAAGCTTTGTCTTCTATGAATATTTGTCGGTTTTTTTTTTATTTCTTTCTCCAAATATTTCCATGAGGCACTTTGATTTTTGGACCTTTCCTTTCTAAATTTTTCCTTTGAGATTTGTCCTTTCCTCTTAACTTACAAAATTCCTTAGTTTTCCTTCCTGAATTTTATGGAGTGTTCTTCATGGTTGATTTTCTGAAGTTTTGGGATTTGTGGCCAAACTTACCATAGTTGTAGAATCTCATTGTATGAAAAAACTTTGTTGTGTGCCCAACATAATTGCATCTCCAACATCTGTTTAAGTTATTGGATCTTCCTTAATTTACCTCCTTAAGACTCCTGTATTCCACTACTTTATGACCAAAGGTATGACAGAAAAAACAATAACCATTGAAGGTGTTTTCACACTTGAGTTTGTTTTTACATGAGAAGTCTTCCTTTTGATATGCTTCTTGTTTTTTACGTGTATAGCTTCCTCCCTTAACAATGTTCATGGTTTGTATTTGGTTTGTGACTGTACCTTTTTCCTTTGAGGAGGATGATCCTTTATCATGTTTGTGAATGGTGCTCCATTTTCCACCTTCTTCTTTCTTGTTGTATCCAAGACTGGTTTTTTCATCAGTTGGTATTTGACTATTCCATATCATATCCAGTATAGCTGAGCTATTCTGGAATTTGACAATTTCTTTTGTCTTTTCATTCTTCTTTTTGAGGTTGATAACCTCCAATTCCAACATGTGACATGTTTCTTCCTTTTTATTCAACTGGATATTCAAGGCTTCTTCTTTTTCCTTATCTTCTTCAAGTCGAGTCTTTAGATTGATGACCATTTCTTCTGTATCATCCAAGAATTTTGTGCAGTTATTGTTTTTGTTATATATCTTCAACTCTTCTATTTATTTTGTTAGATAAACAAATTCAGTCTTCAATATTTTGTTTTCTTCCTTGTTTTCTAGTTGAATCCTTTTGAGTTGATGACTCCCAATTCCAATGTGTGACACAATTCTTCCTTTTCAGTCAACTGTATCTTCAACATTTCTTCAATTTCTTTAGCTTCCTCAAGTTGAGGATTTAGAGTGTAGACCTATTCTTTTGTTTCTTATAAGTCTTTTGTGCATTTATTGAATTTGTCATACATTTTCAATCCATTCATTCATTTTTTTATATTAACAACTTCAGTCTTCAATCTTATGATCTCTTCTTCTTTGTAATCTAGCAGAGTCTTTTGTTCTTTCTCTTCATGGTTGCTAGATTGATCTAACTATTGTAGTAGCAATATATCTTTCTTTTGAAGTTTTTACAACTCTTCTAAAGTATACATAACTGTGTATTCAAGTTGGTTGAAAACATCCTTAGTAACTTCTATATATAGACCATTTCCTGGTTCCATACTAATCACTTCAAATGTGGCTACAACATCATTCTAAAATCTAATAGTTTTTCTTTAGTGAATACTGAGGTATTCATCAATTCCTTGATGTAGTAGTATTCTCTGTTGATGACTAGGGTTTGCATCAATTCTTTGATGGAATTGTCCTCTTCTGTATTTTTTTCTTTATTCTGATTAAAGTTCTCTTTATTTGTATTTTGTTCTTCAATCTGAATGGATTTCTCCATTTTTGAGTTTTCTTCTTTAATCTGATTGGGATCTTCCATGTCTTTGTTTTGTTATTTATTTTGATAAGAATTCTCTAGCTGGAGCCATAGTAATTTAGCAGAGGTGCAATGTCCCATCTTTTCTTTGACTTGGTCTGACAGTCCATTTTGGATTTATTTTAATGCTATTGAATTATTTTTCTTTGCTTCTTTTTCAGTTTTGGATTTGTTATTTGAGGTAGTTGAGTACCAAGGTTTATATAATACTGAGTCCCAAACATCATATCCTCTTGACTTCAAATATATTTACATTCTTTCCCTCCATGAAGAGTAATTTTTTACATCAAATAAGGGAGCTTCATTTGTTGAGAGAGCCATTTGTCCACCCATTTCTTCATAATCTACCTTCCAATGTTTAAACTGTGTTGAAGGCACTGACTCTGGTACCAATTGTTGAAATACACACTGACACTGAGAGGGGGGGTGAATCAATGTCTGTAACTTTTGTCTAATTTTCATAGTTTCATAGATTAACTAAATTAAGTGAATAAGATATATGTAGTTCAATTAATTATTCATAAACATGTATAACACAAAATGTATGAAGTAGATAAAATATCATTCTTTTATTTATTTAACTTGAATGAATACAAATAAAATCAATCCTTTAATATCTTCAACTCCAACCGAATATGAGAGATCCAACTCTTTGATACAAGACCCAACTTGTAGTTCTCAGATCCAACTGAGAAATGAGGAATCGAACCCTCATAACAAGACCCGACTTTTTGATCTCAGATCCAACTGAGATGTGAGGAATCCAATCCTCATGACAATACCCAGCTTGTAAACATGAACCAACCTGATAGAATGAACTTTCATTCAATCCATTATATGTATATATTTATATATAC
The DNA here is from genome assembly GCA_009831015.1 of Picea engelmannii. NCBI lineage: Eukaryota > Viridiplantae > Streptophyta > Pinopsida > Pinales > Pinaceae > Picea > Picea engelmannii. The sequence continues at coordinate 223,336 of ML779304.1, read as the reverse complement.
CAATACATTCTTCTTCCATTTGTATTCGTTTGATTATATATTCCTCCAAGGGGTGCCACTTTGAAACAATGTGTATTTTTGGAATGAAACATTGCAACCATTCATTTAATTAACACAATGGTAACTTTTACTAACTGATTTTCGTACTCCAATTTAAACAACTATTTTCGTATGAATATTCTGGAGTGACGAAAACAAAATTTAAAATTATACGATATGGGTTTTGTGCATAACATGCTTAGTTAGTCGACACATTGGAAATTTCCCCAAAACATGTGCGAGGTGATCAGTACAGTCGGTTCTTTGAAATCAACTTGCCCATATTTTCCTTTCTTTGTTGGATGCCAGATCAACTTCAATACATTTTACCTTTACATAAAAGTCTAAATCGACCAAGTCTATATATTTCCTTTGTTGGTGACTAGTTAAACTCAACCTATAAACATTTACTTGATGGTGGATATTAAAATCGGCTCCCTTTCAAATGATAGTCACTAAATATTCGACTTGGTCTCACCCTTTTTCATATTTACTTCCTTATTTGACTGACAAACATCTTTTGGTTGAATCAACTAGAAGAAATTCGACTTGAGTAATTTAATCCTGGTTGACCCAACTTGCTTCAGCCTCGAACCGAACTTATTTAAGTTTAATTCGATTTCGACCTTTGGGGAAATTTATTTTACTTCTTTCTTAGACCGACTCGACTTGAAAGAAAACCAACTTGAGTAATTTGAATTTGGTCGTCCCAAATTGCTTTGGACAACTTGTATTTCCCGACTCAATTTTCTTTGACTTCAAACTTCGAGGTGATTTACTTCACTTCTACTTGGACCGACTTGATTTAGAAGAAAAACGACTTGTGTAATTTGACTTTGGTCATCCCGACTTGTATTTCCTAACTCAATTTTCCTTTGACTTCGACCTTCGGGGTAATTTACTTCACTTATAATCAAACCGATCTTCTATTTTGACCTTGATATCTTTGACTTCAACTTTCAAATTCTTCAACTTCTTGCTAAGATGTTTATACCAAACTTCTGGATATCCACTGCATTGTGTTTGTCTTTGACCTTCAAATTTTTCAATTTCAACTTCTTCAACTTCTTTCTAAGATGTTTATACCTGAATTCTTGATATCTGTGACTTGTATGGATCCATATTGGATTCTCCATTTACCCTTTTTGTCTAGACAGATTCTTCTTTTTGCATGGATGTTAATAATACATTCCACCATAGACCATATTTCCACTAGGACGAGTTTGTCAAGTTCATACAATATATTTAGTCAATATTATCCTTTTATTTACATTCAAGTCACCTTCATAACATTATGTCCAATATTAACAATGCTTGACATTTAAGTCACCTTCGTAACATTATGTCCAATATTGGCAATGCTTGGCATTCAAGTCACCTTCATAACATTATGATCAATATTGACAATCCTTCTCAAATCAATCAATCAATGATACTCCACCTATTTATGAGCACAAATACCTGGGAAGTCTTCAGAACTGTGAAGAAAGGGAGGTAAATTGTAAACAAAATCATATTGAGTGTGATCTTCTTATTCATGTTTTCCATTTGTGTTTTCATAGGAGGAATCATGGTCCTCAATAATTATCATTCCCATTGGAGTTTCCCTTTGTTTGGACCTATTCCTAATCATTCTAGATAATAAGTGCCCTTCCCTTATTGAAATCAACCCCAATGTTAACACAAACTTGCTTTCCCTATTTCTCGAGCTTATGGTGATCCTTCAAACACACAACTTATGTACCTAGATTGACATGATCTAAAGGCTTGTCCTTCAATCATTTAAGGATTTATTCCAATGAGTGGTTACATGCCAACCCTTCCCTAGATCTTCTTCATGTGATATGAGGGACAAGGGCAGGGTCCAATTTATCATCCAAAGAAACAAGGGAATCAGCATTGAGTTGGACCTTGAGTTTTATTTCCTGAGAGGTAGTTCGAGGAGAGTTAGATTCTCCTACGATCCTAGGTAATTCAGGGACATGGTTTGCAGGCTGAGGTAGAAATTGATTTCTTTAAGAAACTTTCCCAATTATCCCCTATGTTGGTATGGTGATGCTCAACCAAAATGCGAATTAGGCCATGGTGGAAAAGGCTTGAATCAGGGTTTGGACACTATCACTGATAGAACTTAGACATTTTAATAAGTATCTTATGTAGGTATAAGGGTACGTTCAAGTGAAACCATGAGTAATCAAATGTGAAAAAAGAAGATAAGGCCATAACTCTCCTCACATGTTACAAACTGCTTAATAACCAACAAAATTTTGTGCCATTTTCGACGTAAAAGGTCAATTGTAATACCTTTAATGTGGTATCAAGAATTATTAGATGCCAAAAAATATTTCCAGGGGATGTCTTTGACCTTCATATTATTGAACCATTTCTCCCCTGACTATGGGAGACCTGTAGCCTAAGTAATGAATTCCTTATCCACTTGAAACTGGATATCACCAATCCTAACCCTATCTACTTCAATACCTCATGAAATCTCTGGCTACTTCAATATTGAACCCTCTAAATAATTGTATAAACCCTAACCACCCTGCTTGGGAAAGCACATCAGTCACATCATCACAATTGAGAAATGCCTTCAGTCCATTCAACTCTTCCCTCACGACATGAGCCATAAGATCTGTGGGAAGGTTAATAACTAGGACAAACTTAAGAGAAAACATACTATATTTGTGAAAGAAGGCATATTGCATAAACAACAAAACAAACCCATAAGAGTTGGGTGAATCCAAATTTTCATACCTGATCCTAACAATGATAACTAAACATTGGAAGAACCCAAGATGACCTGGAAAAATACAACACTTAAAACCTTGATTATTTATCGAATGACAGAGGACATGAGGGTTTAATATTGAATAACCCATGTACTCTTTAGAATCTACCACAGACCCCTGATACCAAATCATGGATGATGGTATGGTTATGGAAATTATTTCACAATCATTCAAAAAATTGGGCCGAGGCAAAGGGGCATAATTGAAGGGAACGACGAAGTACATGGGTTGAGTGATCCAAATGATAGATGTGATCATGCAAATATCTGAGCAAGGGAAAAACCTTACCAAAACCTAATGTTAAATTTTAAATGAAGGCTTACGGGTGACCCTTTCATCGAATTAGTTTAACATGCCAAAACAAAGGTTTTGCCTAACCTTCACTCGTATTAAGTATAAAAAAAAAGATTGTTTATTAGTTTAACACAATTCATTGTAAAATGAACTTTGAATCAAGGAATATAGAGTATTTTCATAAATTATGTCAAGTTATCCAATCCTTCAATAAATCATAACCCTAATAGTGGTCTCTTGCACATATGACTAGGAAGTGTAAGAAATAATATTCGATCAAAGTGAGGGAGGTATGATGGTAAATAATTAACCAAGAAATTTCCACGAGAGAATACTTAATTTCATGCTTTGCGGTCATGAAATTAAGGAGAAAACAAAATCATTACATCAAAAAAACACATCCAAACTAAACAAAACAATGGAAAAATCGAACATACTAAAAACTGTAAAGACAAATGATTGCATAAAACTAACCAAAATCATTTAAGCAATAAATTTACCAAGAGTCTATTAATCTAATGGAGACAACAGTACTAGACAGTGAGAATTTTTATGGCTAACCCTATATTTTCAAGGTAAAATGATAGGGTGTTAGTTGGGGTAGTCAACACCTTTCTAGGTTCCTTCCCTAAGTCCTGAGTGTGAATGAATGTGTCACCTATTTGAGAAGGAATTATAAAATCTCACTTGAAAGGAAATGAATTTAATGCATAAATCAAGAAACCTTGTAAAGGGGACTTTCATATTGTCTAAAGAAAACAAAGAAAAAGGAAATTATAGGGCTTGGAAAAAGGTTGCACCCCAAATGAAAGGTAACTCAAGGATGCAAAACACCCTCCAAAAATGTGCCCATGGAAATGTGACCATATGAGACCCTTTCATGTTAATGACCTGATGCCTAGAAGTTTATCCCCCATCCACTTCACATTCATTACATGGTCTAGATAGGGATCACCCGAGAAACACTCATCTACTTGGGAAATTGGATTACCCAATAAGACCTTTTCATAACCCTCTGTTGTGAATTCCACAAAAAAACCCACTAAAAATCTTGAACTTAGAGGTTTTAGTGGGTGCTCACCAACAAAATTTTTAGCAAGGTACTAATCATTATTAACCCAACTAGATATTCATTCATAAGACTACTCTCTATACATAATTTCCAAAATTGATCTAAGGAAAAAATCACTAGTGCTAAAGTATCTGGGATGCATCGACTAATGGCTCACTTTATGAAAGAAGATTAACCCTCCTCATGGGAAGCCCTTCTATAACAATATGCCCAAATCCTCTACCCATATGACCCTCACTTAAGCATTGTTTCCCCCCACCTATGAAGTCCTATGATATTACATCTCCCATGCAATCCTTCCGACGATGATGCTTCTTTAACTTCGTCCTCAAGAGAATGAAACAGGGGAGCATTCATAACAAGCCATCTTCTTTGTACATGCAATGTGGTGTCATTTTCACTGGTGATATTTTCGAAGAGAACCTTTTCATCGTCATCAGATGTGATGAGACTATTTTTGGTGATATCTGTAAGAACTCCTGATGACAACAGTGCCCATGATATATCATTGAAAATCCAACCTTCTATATGTCCCATGAACTTACCTTGATAAATAAGACCGATGACGATAACATAACCATGCAAGGTTAACCCTCTATGTGGCCCTCCAACATTAAACAAATTACTAATATTAGTAAAATAAAGGCACGAGAAAGGAAGTAGTTAACATACGTCATATAGGAAAATCAACACATAAAACCTTACAAATTAGTTGTTGGCCCAAGACTTTGGCACATCTCTCGAGGTTAAACAATTATTAAAAAAGGTAATCATCATCAGAAGATGTCAGTATGCTCAAATGCTCCCAAATGATCGTCTTTATCATTTCTCAATGACGATATGATTAGAAGGCCTTTATCCCTCTCGACCCTATACCTCTGATGATGCCCCATTGGTAAAAAAATGTAGAGATTTATTCGAGAAAATTAATGGAGGATTATATGTCTCTGACTAAGACAAAATTGTAACATGCTTGGCATTTATTACATACGGTTTAGGGAAATTTTTCAAAATATAAAACTTTTGTTAAGTCATAATTGACATATTACTTTGACCGTGAAACCTATGAAAGTATAAGAGCTACTACTGTGATAAGACATGTAAATCCAAGTATGGTATAAAACCTCAATTAGGCATGTATGTATTTTATCTTTTTTGAATTTAATTATTTATGTAATTGATTAGAAGGTAGATTAATTTTGGTATTAAGTCTAATAACACACACAAGCCATATGATATCTCAAGTACAGACTAGGAAAGAACAAATCTAGGAAGTCGTTGGACATGTCCCTATTTCTGGTCCAAATTCTATCAACATTACAGACACAAGTTGTTGCGATGGAAGGGAACACTACACAAGGTACCATGAGATATATCACATTTTCTAGAATTAGGAGTACCCTTCCGATGACGAATACATTGATTAGTATAGGAACATAAAAATTGTGGTATTCAAAAAGTGGATGCTCACCCCATGCTCTTCCCTTATAATTATGCTGCATGGGGGTGCTTTACCCATCTATAGAAGGAAAGGATTACCATAATTAATGATTCCAAAGTTCCAATTGCTTCTTTAAAGGATAAATACATCAAAATTATATACAAAACCCCATAGTCTATGATATCATTGGATGAGTCATTTTTGGACTTGTTTAGGGTGGAACATAAAGACTTTGAAGAGCTTATGGAAGATTGTTTCATCGAGGATGAAAGACTAGTTAAGGAATGAGAGAGATACATCCCCACGATGTACTTGAAAATACCATACAAATTATTGAACATGATTATTTGCAGGTTGTATGACGAGGAAACTAGTACACATTTCATAATGGAATGGTTCATGATGGCTTACACATTGATAAAACTGGATGATTTTTCAACTAGGAAAATATTATGGCCTTAAACATCATCGACTGAGATCGGGAGGCCCAAGGTATGAAAAACCCTATTTTCTATATGACGACGTACCTTATTGAAGCTATATGTGCTACTCATCATTTTCTTGCTTTCGAATGGAGTTGGAACCCAAGCCAAATTTCGATTCATATATATTCTTCACAATTATGGGATATAAATTATAAAGAACATTTATACAGTGTTTGTGATTACTTCATGGCCCTTCTATACAAGGCCATTTTTTGAATATACCCACATAGTGTTGGGTATGTGTATATTCTTTACACAACTAGCTCTAGTGGCTACTACATTGTGTCGGGCACGTGGGGGGTTTAAGGGGGGGAACCAGGCCCCTCTTCGGGGGTTTTAGGGGGGCGAAAACCCCTGTGATTTTTTTTTGCCTCGAGAAACATGTCTCCTTTTTTTCCTCGTTTTTAGTGTCACCTCTATTTTCATGTCCATTGTTGGGAGGTTTTTCGGCACATGGTTTTTGCCGATGGTTTTCTATTTCTGGTTAAGGAATTAGGGTTGTTGACTAATACAAGTAATTGTGTTAGGGTTTTGGATGTCTCTGGCTCCTATATGTATATCGTATTGTAAACAATGTATAATGTAAATGAATATATAATATGATGGTTTTCCTGGTTTGGGTTTCCAGGGGAAAAATCTCTATGTAATGTGTGTATTTTCCAAAGTATCTTTTCTTTTCTTTTACTGAAAATAAGTTTGCAATAAATAATTGTACAAGGTTAAAATATACATTTGGTATCAGATAAATTATTGGCTTCAGGGGGATGCCTTTGTGGTCAGGGGTTTGGCTCGGGACTGTGATAAGACTTGTTACAGTGGGAGATCTGCGGTATTGATTCTTCAAGTGAAGAGAAATGGCGAGCAGTTTGAAAATGGATATTGATAAGTTTAACGGGAAAATTTTTGAGATGTGGAATCTCAAGATGGAAGATATATTGGGGGAAAAAGATCAGTGGATCATGGTGGATCCAGGTACTGCACCCACAAGAAATTCAACATATGACTAGAAAAAGTTGGATCAGAAGGCGAAGATCACAATACGAGTATGGATCTCAGATTCATTATTACTAAATGTGTTAGAGGAATATACATCCAAGGATTTATGGGATAAGTTGGGGAAGTTGTATCAGTCTAATTCCCTAGTAAATAAACTATTCCTAAGAAAGAAGTTGTATAACCTGAGGATGAGAGATGGAGACTCGGTGGCAGATCATTTGAACTCCTTCAATAATGTAGTAAGTCAATTAGTATATGTTGAGATTAAAATTTTAGATGAAGATAAGTGTATCAATTTACTGTTCTCTTTACCAGACTCATGGGATATTCTCGTTGTGTCCATAGGTAGTAATGCAACCTCCTTGAAGTTTGATGAAGTAGTCCCATCCTTGTTGTCGGAGGAGATGATATGGAAGAACATGGAAGGATAGAGGACATATGAATTATTTTCAAGAGGATGCTCCGAGGAAAGAAATAGATCTAAGTCCTCAAGTGGGAGATCTAATTCTAAGGGTAGATCTAAATCTGCCAGAAAGTTTGTAAATGTATGTTGGAGATGTTGAAAGAAGGGCACTACAAGAAGCAGTGTAGATCCAAAGTTGAGAAAAAGAAGGGATCTGAAGAAGCTCCTTCTATAGAAGAAAATACCTCCAAGGAAGAAGGAGGGGATGTGTACTTGGATTCTTCAAGAACACATGTAGATCATGAGGCATGGTTGGTTGAATCATGTGCATCTTTTCATATGGCTCCCCACAGGGAGTGGTTCTGTGAATATGAAAGGTATGATGGAGGTAATGTTTTCCTTGGTGATGACTCGATAACCATAATCATAGGATGAGGAAAATTCAAGTTGAGGCTCATAGATGGAAGGATTAGAACACTACCTGGTGTTTTTCATATCCCAGGATTGGCCAGAAATTTGATTTATGTAAGCAAAATGGACGATAAAGAGGTAAAAATAATATTTGAAAAGGAAACCTACAAGATGGTTCGAGGATCAATGGTGTTGTTGAAGGGAGTTCATTTTGGAACTCTATATAAGCTTCAAGGAAACACTATTATTGATTGGTGTAATGGTTCCATTGTTCCAGATATTAGAGTTGAAGAAGAAATAACTCCTATAGTGTATGGAGAAAAGGTTATGTTGTGGCATTAAAGACTGACGCATATCGAAGAGAAGGGTCTTATGCTACTACATGGTAAAGGTATGGTTGAAGGTATATCTAAGTTCTCTATGAATTTTTATTTCTATGAACATTGTGTATATGGGAAGCAGAATCGGGTAAGATACCCCTCTGGTGAAACGAGGGAAGAAATAATTTTACAGCTAGTTCACAGTGATGTGTTTGAGCCTGTGTCGGTTCCATCATTGGGAAAATCTATGTACTATGTCTCATTTGTAGATGAATTCTTGAGGAATACTTGGATATATTTTCTTAGGAAGAAATATTAAGTATTTGATAGGTTTAAAGAGTTCAAGGCTCTTGTTGAGAAGAAAACAAAGAAAATAATTAAGGTGTCGAGGACATATAATGGTGGAGAGTTCTGCTAGAATGAATTTGAAGAATTATATAATAAGTGAAGTATATAAAGGAAGAATAATAATCCATATAAACCTTAGCGGAATGGAGTTGCAAAAAGGATGAACAAGATGTTGATGGAAAAAGAAAGGTGCATGCTCAGTGGTGTCGGGTTAGGGAAAGAACTATGGGCAGAGGCATTGGGTACTGCATGTTACCTAGTCAACAGATCACCCTCGTCTGAAATGGATGACAAGAATACATAAGAGGTATGGACTGGTAAGAAACCTTCTATCACACATATCAAGGTATTTGGATGTGAGACCTATGTTCATGTTCCAAGGAAAACAAGAGTAAGCTAGATAAGAACGCTGAAAAGTGTATCTCTATTGGGTATAAATATGGTCTTAAAGGTTATAAGATTTGGAACCAAAAAGCTAAGAAGGTTGTGTATAGCCGAGATGTGGTATTTAGAGAAATAAAATATGTTGTCAAACATGATGTCCTACAAAGTAAGGAAGAACCAAAGAAAATAGAGTTTGATTTAAAGGATGACGAATCAGACTCTACAAAAGAACTTGAATTAGAAGAAGAAGATCATCATACTCTAGTATTGAGGAGATCATTTTGGGAAAGAAGGCAACTGAAAAGGTATACTCCATCTGATTTCTATTCAAATTTTTCTTTGTCTATTACTAATGATGATCCTAGAACTATTAGGGAGGCAGTTGATTCATAGGATGGAAAACTCTAGAAAAAGGCCATGGATGATGAAATGGTAGTCTTGGATAAGAATGAGGCTTGGGATCTAGTGGAGTTGCCGACTGGAAGAAATCCCATTGGAAGAAAAAGGGTATTTAAAAAGAAGTTAAATTTAGAAGGAAAAGTGGAGAAATACAAAGCTCGGTTAGTAGCAAAGGGTTATTCTCAGGTTGAGGGAATTGATTTTGGTGAGATTTTTTCTCCTACTACCAAGTTAACTTCTATTAGATTTATGTTATATGTTGTTGTTGCATTTGATTTTGAATTAAAATAGATGGATGTGAAGACAACATTCCTACATGGGGATATGGAAGAAGAAATCTATATGAGGAAGCCAAAAGGTTTTGCTGTGAAGGGAAAGAAGGAGCTGGTATGCAAGGTGAAAAAGTCCATGTATGGTTTAAAACAATCACCAAGGATGTGGTATCAAAAATTTGATACTTATATGTTGGGACTTGGATTCAAAAGAAGAAAAGAGGATCACTATGTGTATTTTAAATTAATTGGTGATCATTTGATTTATTTGGTCTTGTATTTGAAAGACATTTTGTTGATAGGAAACAACAAGGAGATTATCCAGGATGTGAAAACTTAGTTGTCCTCTAAATTTGACAAGAAGAATCTCGATGCTGCAAATTTCATTTTGGGCATGGAAATTAAAAGAGATTGGAAAAACATGAAATTATGGTTAAATCAAAGAAAATATGCGGAGACAATATTCAATAGGTTTAATACGCAGGAATGTAAACCGATCAGAGTCCCTATTCCCATTGGTGTAAAGTTATCTATGGATCAGTGTCCCAAGACACAAGAAGAGATGGAGGATATGTCTCTTGTTCCTTATGCAAGTGTAGTTGGAATTTTGTTGTATGTAATGGTCTATACTAGACCGAAGATTTCACATGCAGTGGGAGTTTTGAGCAGGTATATGTCAAAACTAGGGAAGGAACATTGGACAATAGTAAAAAGGGTTGTCAAGTATCTGCGTGGAACTGCTAGCCATGGATTGTGCTACCAAGGAAGACCAGTATTGGAAAAAGTGTTGGATATACATGGATTTGTGGATGCAAACTGGGCTAGAGATTTGGATCATAGGATATCTACAAGAGGGTATGTGTTTAAATTGTTTGGAGGAGCAATCAATTGGATGAGAAAAAGACAATCTGTAGTGGCACTTCCAACTACAAAAGTTGAATACATGGCATCCACTCATGCAAGCAAGGAAGAAACATGGTTACAAAGATTGTGTTTAGGTATTGGGTTGGTACAAAAAGTTGTAAGTATAGATTGTGACAGTTAGAGTGCAATTTTGTTGGCGAAGAAACCGAATTATCATTCAAAGAAAAAGCATATCGATGTTCGATATCACTTTGTGAGAGACATGGTTGAAGAAAAGAAAGTGTTTATGATGAAGGTGGACACTTTGAAGAATGTTGCATATTCATTAACAAAATATGTGAGCACTGAGAAGTTCTCTTGGTGTAGAGGATCTATGGGCATTGTTGCCCTATATTATTGATTATGTAACCCTGTAACCCCTTATATGAAAACATAACAACATGTGGGAGAATGTTGGGTATGTGTTATATTATTTGCACGACTATATTTAGTGGTTGGTACATTATGTTGGGCGCGTGGGGGGGAACTAGACCCCCCCTTTGGGGGTTGTAGGGGAAGTGCCCTCGAGATTTTTTTTTGCCTTGGGAAATGTGTCTCCTTTTTTGTCTCATTTTTTGTGTCACCTTGAGTTTTGTGTCCATTGTTGGGCGTTTTTTCGGCACATGGTTTTTGCCGATGTTTTTTTTTATTTCCGGTTAAGGAATTAGGGTTGTTGACTAATCCGAGTCATTGGTTTAGGGTTTTGGATGCCATTGAATCCTATATGTATATTGTATTGTAAATAATGTATGATGTAAATGAATATAAAATATGTTGGTTTTCCCGGTTTTGGTTTCTAGGGGAAAAATCTTAGTGTAATGTCTGTATTTTCCATTGTATCTTTTTTGTTCTTTACTGAAAATATGTTTGCCGTAAATAATTGTACAAGGTTAAAATATACACACAACATATCTCAAGGAGCTATCATATCCCTAAAGGAGATAAAAGATTTGTACATAAGTAAATATTATACCTATGCTAGGGTATATGGAGCCACAGGGCCACCATACCTTCTTCCCAAGTATGTGCCCAAAAATATATTAGCAAGGGAAATATCCTATCAAACAATTGAGAAAGGATTCACCACATACTTATCAGAGAAACACAAGAAGCATTGGAAAATGTTCCCATTTCACGTAGGAAAGCATACTCTATCTAATAAACCACACAATGAGAAGGACGTTGAATATTTAAGGGAGTTATGTTTTTTCACTAGGACCACAAAAGGACACGATCCCCACAATGTAGTATATGACCATATAAATTTAGTTAATCTAGCCATAAGGTTGTTCATGAAACTATCTTTGTAGAAGACCTCTTAAGAGGAGATTTATTCTTTGGAGATAAAAAAGAGGACAGAAAGATAGGGAGCATTGGCCATAGGGGAGTATGACTATTGCCATCAATTCCAAAGGGGGAGATTGTTGGAAAGTTGGTTTTCATTGATGTCAATCATATTCAACCCTAGAAGAAGCATCTAGAAGTGGTGGGTGTATTTGTAGAAGCATCCAAAGTGGTCCCCTTATGGTCTTGCTTTAAGCATGGCCTTCATGAGAAGACACTTTGAATAAGTCTACAAGAAGCCCCAAAAATATGGCCAAATGGTTAAGAATCCACAAAAGTGTGGTTATGAAGCTTGAAGTTGATTGCAGAAGAAAACCATGAAGGAAACTACAAATGCATATAACACATCCATAGATTGATAGTCCTCATCATGTCATTTCAAATGGTAGGTGGTACGTCACGTGGTTCCTCGCGGTTGAGGAGATATTCCCTCTTGAAGATGGAAGCTTTGAAGTATGGTTAAGAAGCCATAAATGGTTGTAACAAGAAGTGACAAGTCAGCCCCCAAATTAAGGAAAATAAGATATACATTTACAACAAGATATTACAAGTCGACCCTAAAGTAAGTAAAGGTGTTACTTATAAAAATATAAATACACTTCAAGGAGCCGCTCATTTGTACAAGAAAGTTCATTGAATATCTATCAAGTGAGCAAGTAATATCGGATAATATGAAGTAGTGAAGAAAGGGTGAAGCTGAAGTCTCGGAGCCATAGAGGAGAGCGAAGGGTTTTTGAGAAACCTTAATTTAGATGACCCTAGTTGGTCAGGCTTAGGGCATTCCGTGAGGCACTCCCGTGGGTTGACTAGTAATCGTCACACGATGCACAACTGGTTGTATGGGTTAGACCCATGAGGTTGAGGCTGATTTGAGAAAGATGCTCATCCCTAGATGTTGAAGCTGATAAATTTTTGAATGTATATGATCTAATGCACCAGGTTTGTTACAAAATCAGAGGTATGTTTTTATATGTATTTTGAGGGTTATGTCTTGATACACGCTTGAGGCATGTTTTGGAGATTCAAGCATATGATTTGAGGAACATATTGGATGCATGGTATATGTTTGGTACGTGGTTTGATGCATATATATTGAGGCATATTGTTGGTACATATCTTGGATATATTGGCATATATATTTGGCACATGTTTGAGGTACATTTTGGGATACTTGGATACGTGGTTTGAGGAATGTATTGGCACATTATTTGAGGTATATCATTTATGAGATGACATATGCTTGAGGGATATGGTTGGTTCCACATTCTAGATGTTTTGGAACATGTTTGAGATGCATATCTTGGATGGTTTGACACATGCTTAAGGCATGCTTTTGGCATATGATTTGATGATCATCTTGTATATTGGGCACATGGTTTGAGATGTGCTTTGGTATATGTTTACATATATTGGCACACAATTGATGGATGTTATGGTACATATATTAGTACATGGTTGATGGATGTTATGGTATATGTTTTGGTACATGGTTGATGGATGTGATAGCACACATATCTTAGCACATGATTGGTGATCTCGGTATATGATCTATGTGAGTGGATCTGGTTTTAGTTGATGATGATGTTGATGATGAGATATCAATATCAGTGACAAATATAGTGACAATGACATTGATAGAGACAGTGATAGGGATAGTGACAGATGATAGGTTGATTATAAGTGTCAGGTTGATTATCAGTGACATGTTGATTATCAGTGACAATGTCGGTGACAGGCTGAGTCTACACTTATATTTCAGGGAAAAAGGAAGGGGAAATGAAAGGGGGTCTTAGCCTCCTTTCGATTGGAGACACAAAATACAGGGAGTTGGAGATTCCTTCAGGTTGGAGCCTGCAAATCTAGGGGTCATAGCATCCTTCTGGTTGGATCTGGAGAACACATAAAGTTGGAGCTTCCTTCAAGTTGGAGCCTATAAATAAAGGGGTTGGAGCCTCCTTCCAGTTGGCGCTCAAGAATTTGGGGAGTTGTAGCTTCCTTTAGGTTGGAGCCTATAAATAGGGGGTTGGAGCCTCCTTCCAGTTGGTGCTAGAGAATTTGGAAGTTGGTGTTTTCTTTGAATGCAATATTTAGATATATAATAAATCATTATGTGGTTTTCTCCCTTTTGGGTTTCCATGTAAAATTCTAGTGTACTATGTATCTGTGGTTATGATGTGATGTATTGTTTATGGTTATATGTTTATGATATGTTAAATGAAATCATAAGTGAATGGAATCATTGATGAGTTAATGTTGTGACTGAAATTAGTAAAAAGTGTTTAATATTGATTCAACCCCCTCTCAGTATTGATGAATATTCCAACAAATGCTATCAGAGCGACATGTCTTGAGTTTGAAACTTTCCCAACACACATTGGGGGGGAGATTGTTGGAAATTGAGTTCAATGCTTCCTTCGAGTTTCATGACATGGGTTAACCCCGTCTCGTGAATCCTAACTCCGACGATTGTGGCAGAGACTAATGCTTGTGATTTTTGGTCTAATGACAATCGTAATCCAACAATTCATAATATAAATCAAGAAATGTCTTTAAACAAATAAATACTCTTTGTCTTTTTAATAAAATATCCTTATGATTAAGACATATAGATAAATACCTTATTTATGTGAAGAGGAAAATGTAAACAAAATCTATGATCAATTGGTAAAATATATAATGGTATAAATTTAATTTGGATGGAATGTTTTTTGGAATTTATATTAATTAAAACTTTGTTTATAGAATTTATGTTAAATTTATTTACTTATTAATTTATTTCAATGATATTTTTCATGTATTATTTATGATATGTATATATTAGAAAATGAAATAACAAAATATTATAAATTTCAAAATCATTTATAGTTTTTATATTTTCTTTATTATATGTAATATTTTACATTTTACCTTTAAAATAGTTAAACTAATCCATGGTATATTTAAATTGATAGAATGAAATTTGGACATATTTTAATGTAAAATTAATGTATTAGTTTTATGATATTAATCATGATTAAATATGCAAAAGTTAAAAGTTAAAATTTAAAATGAAAGTTTGGTATGTGGATAATTTCTGGATAGAACTTACATTGGTTTTAATCATTTCCCATGTCTAAGGTTTATTATATGAATAAACATCGGCATTGTTTATGTTAGGGTTATAAACATTTTTTTTTAAGCTAGTATAAGGATTTTGTATAAGGATCTTGCTATTAGCCAATTAAAAAAGGTTCATAAAAAAACATAGGAAACCAGGCCCTATTATAACCAGTTCAAGCAAGAGTATAGTCTGAATATTACATGCCAGTTTACTACGAAACCAAGCCTCAAAATACTAAATGAGTGACCATAGGTACAGTATGAGGTCGGGATGCAAGGTAGGCTACATGCAGAATTATGTTTCCATTGTCGCACTGGACACTTGGCGTGGGGAAGTTAGGATTATACATGCTAATATTTTTTATATTAGGGTTTATTATATTAATAAATGTTAAATTGATTTATTAATTTATTTTAATAAATATTAATATTGTTTTTTTAATTTTAAAGGTAAATGGGTTTTTAAGAAACATCTTTAAATAAAATAGTGTCCATTCACACTTTAGGTTGTTAATAAAAACTATTATTTGGTAATTAATTTTTTAATAAAAAATAAATTTATAACAAGACCCATTTTAATTAATGATAATTATTTTTGGTGTTTAGGTTGTTTTTGGATAATGATAGGATTTGACAATAAGACAAGAATTCAAAATTTGGTGGGATAAGCCAAAACAAATGTGTTAAGCTTAATCTTGTGAATTAAAATTGGTTTTGAGGTGAGGGAAATATATGTGAGTAAGCCAACTTTGTGAGAAATCGAAAAACAATTGGAGGGACATTTTGAGCTAGTACAACATTCTACATAATAACAACCCTGCTGCTAATTCAACTTACATCTACATGACCAATAACATCCTATAAAAAGGATTCATCAATCTAATACAATTACAACGTGCCTTATTTATAGAATTTACAACAATCAAAACCTTAAATCATGGTGCCCAAAAATGGTTATAGATCCACGCAGATGATTGGCTTCAAATCTCGTGAATCTCAGGATTCTGTTATAATAGACTTCGATTGTTTTACCAGTCAACTATGAGTAAACATCCAACTGGTCTTTAGTCGGATGCCACTCAACCTCCGATCAAATTCCTCTCGAACACTTTGACTTTGACTTCCTATTCAATCACTTTGAGATTCAAATTAACCATTGAATCGGCTTAAATTGTCAGTTGAATTCTCACCTAGTCGATCCACCTCAACTAGCCTTTTAGATGATTGTTCTTTCACTGCACAGAATATAATAGACCAACATTCTCCCACTTGTTGTCTTCTTTTCTGATACAAGAGAACATGAACATTTGTTCACTGACCCAAGGCAACAATGCCAATTGCCTCTCTATACCAAGAGAACTTCACAACACTCACAGACTTGGTCAAAGAGTTTGATATGATTTCCAAAGTGTCTACCTTCTCCAAAAACACCTTCTTAGTTTCCACCATGTCTCTCACGAAATGATATTGTACATCAATATGCTTCATCCTGGAATGGTATCCTAGGTTATTTGCTAGAAATATTGCATTTTGAATATCACAATTTATCTTCATGGCTTTTTGCTCAAACCCAATCCCTGAACATAGTCGATGTAGCCATATTGCTTCTTTTCTTCCATAAGTGGATGCTATGTTTCCATATTTTGTTGTTGACAAGGCTATGACCACATGTCGCTTACTCATCATGGTGATTGCTCCACCAAACATATTGAACACATATCCATTGGTCGACCTTTTTCAACACATATCTCCAGCCTAGTTGACATTGTCAAAGCCACGTACATTTACTTCCATGTTATCTTCAAGATTCCCTTGGTAGCATATAAAATAATATTTTGTGCCACCCAAATACTTGAACACTCTCTTAACAAATTTTCAATGCTCTTTCCCAGGTGTCGACATGTATCTGCTCAACACTCCCACTGTATGAGCAATAAATGGTCGAGTACAAACCATCACATACATCAAACTACCAACATCACTAGCATAGGGAACATGTGCCATGTCCTGTATTTCTTCCCGTGTCTTTGGACACTATCCAACAATTAGTGTTTCTCCCACAAGAATTGGCAACTTGATTGGTTTGAAATCCTGCATGTTGAAATGCTTCAAAGTTGTTTCAATGTACTTTCTCTGATTCAACCAAATCTTTCTAACTTCCCAATCTCTATCGATCTCCATTCTCGAAATGAATTTTGTTGCACCAAGATCCTTCATGTCAAACTTAGAAGATAGTTGTCTATTCACCTCCTTTATTGTGTCCATGTTGTTTTTGACTGGAAACATGTCATCAACATACAAAGATACATATATGAAGCGACTACCTTCTTCCTTAGAATATACATACACTAGTGCATTTGGGTCAAATTATGACGATGCGTTCGACACAATTGCCACTTTATATTGTCGGGAGAACGACAAACAGTGGACCCCCTCAAATGTCGTTTCACATGACGTCGCTTTTTCGACGACATAGATTTCGTCTTTATTGCGACGTTTCATGCGAACACGTGTTATCCCAGATTTGACTGTCCAACCCCCATATAGACGTTGTAAGCCCGACGTCTGGGACGTGGCAAGATTGACGTCTTGGACGTGGCAAGACCGACGTCTAGGATGTGGCAAGAGAGACGTCTTGGACGTGGCAAGAGCGACGTCTTGGACGTGGCAAGAGCAACGCCTTGGATGTGGCAAGACCGACGTCTTGGACGTGGCAAGAGAGACGTCGGGGACGTGGCAAGACCAACGTCTGGGACGTGGCATGACCGACATCTTGGACGTGGAAAGAGAGACGTCGGGGACGTGGAAAGACCGACGTATGGGACGTGGAAAGACCGACGTCTTGGATGTGGCAAGAGCGATGGCTTGGAGGTGGCAACATCGACGTCTGGGAGGTGGCAAGAGCGACGTTGAGAGGTATCAGCTCCGACATGGTTTCCATGGGAGCGACACTCCAAGACGTCGCAATAGCGACTGTGTTGTAGGTATTTAAAAAAAAAATACAATATTAATACTGAGAGGGATGGTACATTAACCTTTGGATATTCCATGCGAAGGAATCAAATGGATGAGGAGGGGAAATTCCCTGTCATCCTATTTACTGCAACCTTTATTTGATGAGCTAAAAGGAATCACTTGTGTTTTTAACTTTATTTCCTTTCAACGTGTCTACAGGGAGAAGAACCAAATTGTTGATGGCCTCTCAAAGGTAAGGCTTCAGATGGAATTTGGTCAATGGTTCATCCATGCAAAGGAAGAGGGTGAGTTGAATAAGTATCACCAACCTCCCTTTCATGAACAAGGGCATATTTTGTAGACTTCTGGAAGTGACTTATAATCCTGTCTGATTGCTCTTTCAGATACTCATTTAATATGGTTGGTTATTAGGCACTATCTTACAGAAGAGGAATAAACATGGCCCTGGAAGATGTCCCTTGTGTAAAGTGAATGAGGAGAGAACCGTTGATCTCATCATGATTTGTTCCTACTCATCGTAGCTCTGGAAGTGGAGTCCTTAATTGGGATTAAAATGGCTTGAAGGGAAACACTATTGATGAAGGTCTGAAGCTTTGGTGTGAGAATTCAAATGTAAACAATGTTAAAATATTGCCTTTGATTCTGGCTTGGGCTATTTCGCTCACAAGGAATGCATGTCTTTTTTAGGACAAATTCATTCCACTAACCCAATGTGCATCCCAGGGTCTGAGTAATCTCAGTAGTTTCAGACAACAAAAGTTGGAAAAACCTGTTTGACAGGTAGTTGTAGAGTATGTGGACAAGTCAAAGCCATGGGCTTACTTCAATGGAACCTCCTCTCAAGGGGATCCAACATAGATTTGTTGTGTTGGAATCACATTCTATAAAGTTTAGAGTGGGCATGGGTCAAGGTACAAATAATTATGCAAAGTTAATGGACTTGAAACTACTTCTCACTATGGCTAGTGAGAAAGGAATCACACCCCTACAAATCTTTGGAGATTCCATGGTTGTAATCAAATGGATGAGGAGGGGAAATTCTCTGTCATCCTATTTACTGCAACCTTTATTTGATGAGCTAAAAGGAATCACTTGTGTTTTTAACTTTATTTCCTTTCAACGTGTCTATAGGGAGAAGAACCAAATTGTTGATGGCCTCTCAAAGGTAGGGCTTCAGATGGAATTTTGTCAATGGTTCATCCAGGCGAAGGAAGAGGGTGAAATATTTTTTTTATCAAAGATCTCTCTTTTGAAGATGAAGGAAAGCAAAGAAATGTTGACACTATTATGAAGACATTTCGATGGTTTTATTTTTATTTCATCTTGAAATACAAATATGTTTTTCTTTTTTCTGAGAAGAAAAAAAATCCCCCTCAGGTTGTATAATTATATATATAAATGATTTATGTTAACTTTTGGACTTGAAAGTCCACAGTGTTTCCACTCAGGCTGTATATTTACATATAAATGATTTATGTTAACTTTTAGAATTGAAAGTCCACAATGTATTGTTGCAAATATGTTGATCCCACAACTCCTATAACCTAAAGTCACAAGGTACACGACTCTACATTGTGGCTCTTCCTCAACCTACAACATTTACCTTGTCTTTAAAGGAACATAATAAGCCCTGAACTACAACTACCGATTTTTTTCTCTTTTATAGGGCTTTGAACATTCCTATAAAACCTGATGATAAGACATAGAACATGCACTAATATCCATTACCAATTACAAATTCAAACCCAGATTCTCTCCATATTTCTTGCATATGCCAAAACAGATTTTGCTCCCTCAACAATTTATAGAAACGATTTTGATCGTCTTTTATTCCATATTTCAATCTTATTTTTCTCACATATAAAGTGGTATAAATTTTAACCAATTCCCCACTTATCATCTCTTGAAATCGAATTAATTTCTTCTATGGCAAGATACAGTAAGAAAGCACTTCAACAAAAGAATTAACAAATGATAGTCACAAGATGGAGAGTTCACTAATAGCCACTAGATGGCAATGAACATAGCGACAAGATATTTTGCATTGAATAACAATAGTGGCATAGAACAATTTTGAATTGTAACTACATGGATTTGCAAAGTTCACATCAACAATAGTGGCTTGCTGCTAATAAGCTCTGTATGTGCGTTAGTGAATATCTACTCCTTATTATCAGAGTATCCATCAAGGATAGGCTGATCTTTGTCAACATTTTGGACAGCTATCTCATCAGAGGAATGATTTTTAGAGACATCTGTTACAAGGAAAAATGCATCTACTGCATTGCTACTATTTTTTTCATCATAAGAGCAGTCAACAAAATCTTCTTTCAACACTGGAAAACTAGGAAAGGAATGATATGATTTTTCATTGAATTCTTCAATAGAAACATCTATTTCAGCCTTACAATCTGAGATGGTGAACAAGCATTGGTGACACAAAAAATACTGCATCATTCACCTAGCAACTCCAATCATGATTCAATCAAATTTGAAGACTCCACTGGAGAATGAGCTCATTTGATAGAGATATGGAAGGATACAGTGGGAAGACCAAGTACTTAAGCTTGTGTTTTCTCCAGGAAGTACTTTTCTGTTCAATCAATATCTTCTTGTCCTTTCCTGGGTTTTTCAAAAGAATATTTCTTTACTTGTTGCATTCAAACGAAGACCATGAATCTACATTTGTATATCCTTCTTTAAAAGCTGTAGACATACGTTCTTCTTGTACAGATGTATAACGATATTTTCAGCAAAATAAAATATTGTGATGTTTTATGCTGATAATATCGACTTTGGATAAATCATGGGATATATCCCAATACTAGTAATATATGTAACACCGATATAAATACAAAACTTAAGCTCTCAATTGTATCATCTCATCATACTGATTCACAGTAATCGATTATTTGGCTTACGAACACAATATCTTGTGTTTCTCTTGTTCACGGGTTCATCTTCTCTTCTCTTTATGATGTGCTTATGATTCATGTTGACTTAGGGTTTATTGGTGGTTCCATTTGGTCCTCTCTTTCTTGTGATCTCAACATATTTATCTATTTCATTCTTTCATATACATGGCATCAAACTTGAATATTTCTAAGAAATATCAATAAAAAAATTCAAGAATATGCATTTAGAGTATTGAATACCTTTATTCCATGATGACCAAAAGGCCACAACACAGAGTAGATTAAAACTTCTACAGAAAAATGAGAACTATGTTTTGCGAAGTGTACAAACCATAAGATATCAGGTACTATAAAATTTTACACCATAAGGTGTTTTCCCCTCATCTCATACATTGCCTTATTTCATCAATTAGAATGGTATAGATCCTTTGAAACTCCAGACCAAGTTATCTCATGAAGTTCCACCAACCCAACTACTTTACTTTCATGTTTCAGATCAGATCTGGTTACAACAAAAACAACATATGACTGGTATATTTAATGGTTTCGGGCAGCTATGACTATTTGTTGTAAGCAATAACCAAAAATATAATGAAGTACATAAAATCACAACCAATAAGCATACAAAATGGCTATCATGTTAGAGTGTTTCATACTGATGAATTCACTATTTCTAGCATGAAGGTGGATTAGCAAAGGATTCAAGACAATGCATATAAAATTGACAGACTATTTTTCTCAATTCAATTAGCCATACAAAACCCTATCTCAGAGAGCTCAATCCCTAAGATGCTCTGCTTCTGTTCACATATGGACTCAAAAAATACAGGAATGTCCATCATGTAGTCTTCCTAGAGTTATCTTAGATCAATCAAAATAATGTCCATAATATTTTGGAGTTCCAAGTTATGAATGCATCATGCCAAATGTTCACTGAAAAAACAGAAACATTCTAAAAAGTGCATTCATCTATCATTCTATGTAATATGCATTCAATATAACAATAAAATATGGGGTATGACCGACGTCTATTAACTTTGAAACTGTAGTGGGCCTACTATTATGGTATAAAAGGGTGCCACCTTATTAATAACGACCCAAGATTAGATTACAATAATAATATTGTGGTTGTTGAGCAGGAAGGTAGGTGGGATGGCAATTGGCAATTGTCCCACAATTGACTATCAACCTCAACAAGCTATATATGTTGCAGACGGTATCATGTGGGTGTCATTACCATTGCACTTTAGTGTACATTGCACTCATAGTACTGGTGTGATCCCCTTGTGCATGTGGATTATGTAATTAAGAGTTATTAAGTTGGAACGTGTTTATGTTTTAAACAATCCACCTATGTATTGCCTTCTATCATTCCTATATTTTTAATGTGATCCTAGCCTACCCAACTCAAGGATTCCCAAATTCTAATTACAAAGTCATGTATATTAATTTAGTGTTATAATTGACCTTCCAAACTCTAGCATGTCTAATCTCTTGTTCGAGTGTAAATTTTACCACATATCAGGATCATCAGGATCTTAAAAAATCTAACACAACACAGTGTTGTATATAATGGACTAAAAGAATAGAAACATATGCATAGTGAAACTAGTACAACACCTCTCACTAGTTCAGCACTGCAATTCACTTTGTCCAACCTTACTGCAAAAAGATATCAATCAATTTCCTTACAGTGTACACCGTGCTGAAGAGATACACATTAACTTTCAAAGGTCTTTGCTCACCTGTTTATGTTATGTAAGCCATGGTAGATGTATAATACAAAAAAGAAATTGACATAACGTAGTCACTTTATTAGAGGCAGATATGTGACCAATGTCATATTATAATGTTGAAGTTGGAATTAGAGTTAGGTGGTTAAACCACCATAACTAACTTAGAGTGCTATATCATAATATATTGAGGGATGAGTAACTTGAAATAGTGGTATATGTATTCTGGGTAGCCTACCTTGGGATTTGTAGACCCACAAAACATATACCTCTCTCTTGGAATTTTATGCAAAAAAACAGGTTAAGAATCTCCTCACTATTCTACTGCATTTTTCTTCTGCTCCAGATCTTCAGTGTCTACATTTTTCACAAATGTCTCCCTTCTGTAAAAACGAACTTAGCTTCTTCATAACATTGGTTTCTATTGTTTCCCCCTCTCTGATTCTCACTGTTTCCCTCAATGGCCTCCGACATTGGGTGTGCAAAGGAAGATACACAGGGTTCTGCAAACTAGCTCAGATCTGCTCTCCAAAAAAGGCAACTACCCTCTTCAAATTTTGTGTTCTCTGCCTGTTGTCTTCTGTTTTTAACAAAAATCTTGTCTGTCTTCTGTGTTTCATAGTGGATCTAGATCAGATGTCTCCTTCCACACCGCCTTTGACTGGTTAAAGAGTTGTTCAATAACTTCACATCTGTCAATTGAAATTTTCCTTCTTTAATTTTAATTTTAACTTTTCCCAACGTTTAACTTAGGAACTTGAAAAATAAATTTGAAACCCCTTGTTAAATTAAATAATATTAATTTTCCTTCTTAATTTAACATTTCTTTGGATTCCATCCTTTTCAGAGCCTTCATAGCCTTTTTTCGACTGTCTCGCAGCCTCATCAACCCTTCATATCTCAGATTTTTCAATGCAGAGTTTCATTCCTTGTCTATCCAAGGTTCCCAGGATCAAATAGGATTCTGTCACCCTCCTGGTATTCAATTCAAGGGTCTCCATGCCTCTGTACTTCTTCAACCTCTTCAAAAATTGAAGGCTCCAAGACAGGTATTTGATCTGATACCGTGTAGAATATGGGTGCATACATAACACAACAATATAAACAAAATAATAAATGTCACATATTAATAAAGATGAAGATTTGTAATGAATTGTGAACGAGTCAAAGATTTGTTTTAACTTTTATGTAAGAAAAGGTGTACTTTCTGATTGTTGAAATTTGTAGTTCCTATTCGTCTAAAGTTGAACAAAAGGAGTGAAGGTCATTGCAAATTCAATACATGCATACAAATTCTCACACTCTTTCATTGTGTATTCTTTATGGAAACACTTTGTCGCTCTAACACTGTAATAGTAATCATCAAAAAACAGATCAAACTTCCAATTATGCAATCAAATGAGCCATATCTAGAGCCATTAAGTGCATCTACGTAAATTGTTGACACATATATCAACACAAACAATTAACCTGCATGATTCTGATTATTAATGAAAAAAGATTTACCTGCATGATTCGGAATATTGATCATCAAAGTACAAGGGTTCAAAAAATGCTATATGAACTTTGAAGAGTCAATGCAACATTACTATACATACAAAAAGCAATCCACTAGGAGACCTTTCCTAGTACCCACATACAAGGAACACATCCAAAATATCTAAACCATATCAAGCAATTTGAGGATTTTTCTAGGAATTCCTAATTGATATATGACAGGCTTGAAAACATTTCTCAGCTAAAAGATGTTTTGGCATAAGCCACTTAATAAATAAATACACCACAAGAGTGTTTTTATACTAAAGGAAACTTTATTATTGTTTTTTTATTTCTCTCGCTGCTTGGGATGGATAATCTGTCCCCAAAATCAATCAATCTAAAAAATGAAGACAACACAGCCAAAATCAACATGCTCCTACTTTACTTAAAGCCTGCCCAGATGACAAAATCAAAATACCCCCACATTACATAATGTATCCTCGAATACCCCCTTCCTCTTCGTCTATTGATGTTGTCCAACTTACCATTCCTTTGATGATTTATTGATAATAACAAGCATCTTAAGTGTGTGGAAACAAATGGAGATGGGAAGACACTAATCGTGCATTGATAAATCAATATGCTTAAGTGGCCTAACAGTAGTTAAAACCCATGCAAATCATGATGCTTCCATTTTATCATCCCCATCTGCATGCCCCTGCTAGTATGGGATATAAGGATAATTTCATGGTCATTTCAACTCAGTTTTTTGAATTTCTAGCCTTGGACTTTCATGTAATCCTTAGTGTTCAGTGTACCCAGCAGACCCAGCCCACTAGTGCTTGTGCTATGTGAACCCATCCTAATATTAGAACTAGATTCCTCGGTCATTATATGTAATCATGAGAATACCACCAAATCAATTTGTAAAACAACCGCCAAACCATATTTGGCAACTTGAATAAACAACCCATTTGTACAAAGAAAGTAGAAAGGGCAAACCACAAAATAAAGGTCAAATACGACATAATCGTTGAGGATGAAGAGCATTTCAGAAAAAATGCTAGCAAACACTCACAACAACAACTAACAATATCTGAAATGATAATCAATGTTGTCCCATTAATCTGAGGGTCAAGTTTACCGAGTTTAGTTCCAGATCAAATTTGAATTATTGAGTGGAAAAACCTTGTATATTTCAAAAGCAACCTGAAATGGACTATGCAATCAAAATTGCGTCGAAGTAATACTAAGCAAGGAATCAGATCTACTGCAGAATATCACAATTCAATCATTTTGATCCCGAAGTTAAATATGCAAAAAGACCTCTATTCAAGAATTATATGCATAGTTTGTATAGACAAGACACTCAACTTAGCCTTTAAGGAACCCTTGTTCATCAATAAGATTAGCATATAGAGAAACAATCATAACTAACACCTTTTGCAACCCTGTACAGTCTTCAACAACAGAAATAATGCAGTTATACTTTTTAAAAAAATTGTTGAGAATATACATAGTCAGAGATCAACAGGTTGTATCAAGAAACAAATGTAGCAAGGGTATTGATTAAAAGATGCAGTAAAACTCTTTGTGCTTCAAGTAGCATCTAGAAGCATTTCCTGACTCCCAAAATTGATAAAAAGAATGCACCTGACATGAAAGTCTCCATCAGTACTGATGTATTGGATACATTTTAGTAAAAGTGTGAGGCCGAATCATACACTCGACCCACAAGATAAGGTCCCCTTGCTTCATATTCCTGAGTGAAACCAATAAGAAAAACTTTAATCCAATAAAAAGATCGATCAATGCTATGTGCTAAAAAGAGAGAGAGTAAATGCAGTAAAGAAAGTGACCCATAGTCATAACCATAAGAGCACATAAGAGAGAAGTTACCATCAAACAATAACTTGTAAAAGAGAGTGCAATAGAGAAGGTGCCCTTAGGAAGATAACTTATGAGAAGCGATCTTAAACCATACATTCAAAGCATTTTAAACCATCTTCTACTAGACCTGCATGGTTGCATGCAGATGAAACAACAATGAAGGTGTGGTCATTTGGCTTTATGCCTTCCTTCTGCAAATTGTAAAACAATATGAGAGCATATTCACCATGCTCGTGCATCGCAAATCCTACAATCATTGCATTCCATGTGATCAAATCCTTCCAAGGCATCCTGTCAAACACATGGAATGCATCATCTATACTTCCACATTTCCCATACATATTTGTAAGGGCATTCCCAACCAAAATATCCAACTGATGTCCACTTCTGAGAATATAATTACGAATCTTCTTACCCAACTGTAATGCTGATACACGGGCACATGCCTGGAGCATACTTATAATGATAATTGAATTGGGCTTCATCCTTGCAAGATGTATTTTCCTAAAAAGCTTCAAGGCTTCATTGCCATACCCAATCTCAGCATACCCTGTAATCATCCGACTCCATGTGACCAGGTTCGAAGTGATGTCAGTCATTCGCATTCGATTAAAGTATCCTATAGCCTCCTCAAAATGCCCATTCTGTGCATACTTTGCTATCACAGGACACCGCATCTCTTTCAGAAATATTTTCAAACACATTGCACTCATCTTCCATACAGACACACTTAGAATACATCACAACAAGCACGTTCCCCACTAGATTATCAGATCCAATACTCTCCTAACTTCATAATGGATCTCCTTCCCCTATTCCAGATTATTAGCTAACTCAGCACACGCTCGGAGCACACTTGCAAAAGTGAATGGGTCAGGCTCCATGCCAACCTTCTCCATTTGATGAAAAAGCTCCAAGGCATCGCTACAAAATCCCTTCTCCACATAACCTCCTATCATAGAAGTCCATGACACAACATCCCTCTGAGAAATATTGTCAAACAATTGGACTGCATCTTCTATACTCCCGCATTTGGTATACAATGCCACAAGGGCATTTCCCACATAAACATCCGATTCAAACCCACTTATCTTTACATGATCACGAATGGCCTTCCCTACAGTGAGTGCATATAACCTACCACAAGCCTTAAGGACACAGGGGAAAGTAAACTTATCTGGTTGTATTCCTAACCGCTCCATCTGTTCATGGAGCTCAATCTCTTCTTCAAATAGTCCGCTTGAGGTATAGGCTCTGATAATTGCATCCCATGAAAACATAGTATTCTTGGCATTTTGTTAAACACTTGACGTGCATCCTCCGTAGTTCGGCACTTTGCATACATGTTGACCAACTCATCCTACAGGCTCGTGTTGAGTTCGATTCCATCTAACAACATGCGGGCGTGTAATCGTTTTCCATCTTAGTATGATTTCGTGTTAGCGCAGAGACGCAGAAGAGAAATGCAAGTGTCCAGATCAAGCCGAAGGCATTGTTGGTCCATATTGTTCAAGGATTCTTTCAGTTGGCCTTCCTTGCAGAGTGTAATGACATTGTTGTTGTAGTTCGGTTTCAATGATGGACTTCGTTGAAGAGTACTGAAAGTGAATGTCAATGAAGGGCTGTGGAGAAATCTGAGAAATAAATGAGCAATGTTGTGGCTAATGAATATCAAGGCGATGGTGAGAATGTATGGAAGTTCTATAGAATTCATATTACAAATTTGACAAGTATGGCATAAACTGGAAGTTCAAACCGTTGACGAAGGATTGGAGGACATTTAATAACGGGCTTATCACAGGCTTATGAACCCTACGTCACTCGAAGGTTATGTAGGTTATGTTCATGATATATGTTGGGATTAATATGTTGTTCTAGATCAAATATTATAATCAATATAGTATTGTCTATAAGAGGAGAAGAGATTTTAAATCTTTTAAAATTTAATTAAAAGCGTTAAACATGTCATGTCTCAATGTGATTTAATATTGTACACATGTAGTTATATATCATTTCATAACCTACTTGCATTTTAGTATTCACATATGTCTACCGAGGTGGGATGTGGTCTACTTTTTTGTTATGTATGATTTATCTAGTGATGACATCAATATCTCTCAATTGTCCTTTTGTGTTGGATCATCTTCTTTGAGTTCTCTTACCTTAAATTAAATAAGTGATCTTTTAGCAATGTCAAGTGCTTAGGTAAGTTGTATTACTGGCTTTCTCCTCTTTCTATTGGTCTTTGGTCATCGGTTTGACTATTTTATATCCCTTGGGGCACTAACTCATTGTTTGAGTTTTTTCTGGGGCTGTAAGCCCCTTATCTAGCCCAAAGTGGGTTAAGATGCTTCATTTCAAGGCCTTGACATCCCAAAATAGTTTTTGGTCACTTAATTGGAGGTTTACATGGTCAAGCCCTCCTTAACCCTTCCTAGTCTTTTGGAGCTAAGAAATGACAAGTTTTCAAGTCATATCACTCTCTATTGGACTTTGGTCATCGGTTTGACTATTTTAGATCCCTTGGGCCACTAACTCATTGTTTGAGTTTTGTCTGGGGCTATAAGCCCCTTATCTAGCCCAAAGTGGGTTAAGATGCTTCATTTCAAGTCCTTGACATCCCAAAATAGTTTTGGGTCACTTAATTGGGGGTTTACTTTGGAAATCCCTCCTTAACCCTTCCTAGTCTTTTGGAGCTAAGAAATGACACGTTTTCAAGTCATATCACTACTAGAAGTCGCAACTCATAGAGAAAAGGGAATTTTTTAAGGAAAATCCCTGCAATATAGGCTATCAAACTTGTGGTTTGCAATCAAAACTTGTATTATGGTTGTGACATACGAGTTGGTATTTCCAATGGCTAACCTAACATTCACTTATGCCTTTATGTTGCTCCTTTATATCACTCATTTTCTCTTTGTAAGGTCTCTTGGAATATTATTTCCTCCTCTCACTATCTTGCAGGTGCATACTCATATTGTCATCAAATCTTGATCTAGCCTCCTAACTCCTCTTCCATGCCTTTAAGTTGCTAGCACTAGTCATCTCTAAGCCCTCCACATAGATCTCTTGTTGTTGGTTTGGATCCAACCTTGAATGCTTTGTTGTTTGGCCTTAGGGCATATTTATTGGCTTAGTCCCTTCCAACAACTTTAATAATTCACCTGTCACATACCCACTACGACAACCTAGATTTTTTGTCTTTTCTTCGAGGGAAAGAATCCCCTAATTTCTATGGGGCCTAGTGTAGACCATCCCTTCCCTTATCCTCCTCCATGTGATCGTTGGATATTACCATAGGCCTTACCAAAAAGGCACTTCCATCTTTCGCGTTTCGGGATTTCTGTGTGCGAGCTCTCCCAAGCTCCCTGTCCCTTGAAATGTTGAAACCCGAAATAGGGTTAACGAGCTCCTTGGCTCCCCTTTTCCCTACTCCATGCGACAACCTCAGTGAACACATCCTAACGCCAAATGGTGCTACCGGAACTCGGCTTTCGAGATTCCTGTTGCAAGGAACCCTTGTTCCTTTAATCCCCGAAACCCGAATGTTCGGTATCATCCGGATCTACGGTCCAGATCGTTGACTTGATCAACGGCCCAGATTAAATCCTGACATTCTACCTTTTAGGATTTTGGTGGGGTCTTCACTCCTATTTCCCTGAACTCCAGAACCCCAACTGCTTTAGATCTTCTCCACGTGTCCTCTACAAATGGACAGTCCAGATTCTTTCAGGACCCGAAATGTTGATTCCCGAGTTTAGACCCTTGATTAAATGCTAGCACCTACCTCCTCCTTCTACCACATGACCCTATCCTGTGACCTAGGGCTCATCCACAGAGCACGTCAGGGTTTTGTATAACGGGATTTTGTGACTTGCGAAGATGAGGGGTCTTTCCCTCTAGTTTCCCAGGTGTCGAAACGCTGAAACTTATTCACGCTAAATTGATTCAGGGTTTCGTATACCAAGATTTCACGACTTGCGAAGACAAGGGGTCTTGCCCTTTAGTTTCCCGGGTGTCGAAACGCTGAAAATTATTCACACTAAACCAATTAGGGGTTTTGTATACCGGTATTTTGCGACTTGCGAAGACGAGGGGTCTTTCCCTTTGGTTTCTCGGGTGTCGAAACACCGAAACTTATTCACGTTAAATAGATTCAGGGTTTTGTATACCGGGATTTCGTGACTTGCGAAGACGAGGGGTCTTTCCCTTTGGTTTCCCGGGTGTTGAAACGCCCAAAACTCATTCATGCTAAACCGATTCAGGGTTTCGTATACCCGGATTTTGCGACTTGCGAAAATGAGGGGTCTTGCCCTTTGGTTTCCCGGGTGCCAAAACGCCGAAACTTATTCATGCTAAACCGATGGTCCAGATCACTCATGGATCAACGACCATGATCACGTCACGATTTCACGAATCATGAGTTCGTGCAGTCCTATCCTTTGACCACTCCAAGTCGCGAGTTAGTGAAATGCTACCCGACTACCACGTGTCCTGCGCCAATGGACGGTTCTGAATACTTCGGGACTTTCAGGACATTTTTCGAGTCCACTCTCCTGCCTATGAAAACATTAAGATTGATGGTTAATAGAGCTCCGATAGATCCTTGGATCTACGGTCCTAGATCCCATTGCTACTTGCGAAGGATGAAGGGGTCAAGGTGTTAACGCATGTGTTCCTCCTCTAGATCCGTCGGTCTTGACTGATCTGGGGTATTTTCGAAAGGATTCTGACTGTTTGTCTACCAAATGATGGGGTATTCTCTTTCGATAACTGGACTCACTGTCCTTTTTGAGCTTGGATCACAAGTTTCAACCTCTCGGAGCTTCGAACTCCCATGACTTCGAAACCTGAGAGAACTACTCTTTCTTGTACAAGGTTTCCAGACTCAGATCACATGATCCTTCAGAGAGTTCTTGGGTAATTATCCCTAGCTTGGTGACCTGACTGAAAAGCCTTCCTAATTCATCGAGCTATGAACTCTGTGACATGGGTAAAGTACACTCGTGGGTTTACTATAACGGTAGTCTTTTCAAGGAACTCACTCCGGCTCTGGAATGCAAGGAAACTTCCCAGGAGGAGGTGCCTTTGAGAAATCAAACTAGGACATAGCGTGAGTCAAGTAGATGGGACAAATCTCAAGGAAACAAACTCGTCTTCTGAACTTATTCATTCTATACATAAACTGATTATGGTCATATATAAGTATAGGCATGCATCCATTATTCCCAATCAAAACTCAAGGAAATCACTTCTATACAGAAACCATTTATGAGTGTATAAACATGAGCATGCATCCAGGATATTCAATTCAAAATACAAGACATAAACACTTATCGAAAACACCAAGCGTGACGCGAATGCTGAGAGGGGTGCTCGTTTCCACCCAACCATAGGCTTAGTGACTCCAGACGGATTTACCACTAGCCACCCCCGAGCTAGACCACGATGCTTTAAGATTCAGTCTCCTACTTCCTTCTCAATGGAAGTCAAGGATGAAGGTTACTCTCCTTCTCCTCTATTCACAACTCCCCCGTATTTCCAGAGTTCCTCTGGTTTTTCTTCCGCGATCCTTTTCGCGCGTGTTCCCTCCTCCCTTCCCACACTTCCTTTCTTGCCTTTTTCTACAAGATTGTGTGTGGCACGAATTCCCCCATCCATGGTCAGGTCTAAGAGTTTCAACGGATGGGCGGTTCACCCCCATCCCCTCATTAAATCTTGAGGAGCCTCCCCACCTACCATCCTGGAGGATAATTCATTCTGGGATCAGAGAGTTGCTTTGGTCTTTGAGAAAGTAAAAACCAATACGGTATTGGTTCAGTGGAAGTTAACGCAACCATTCCAAGTCCCTTCCACCACCTCTCATTATCCATCTTGGTCTCTTTTAGCACATCCCCCCCTCCCAACAGTCACACAACACATAATCATAACATAATTTACATTCATCAACCTTTTATACAAAGGTCTGTCATATCAAACATTCACATCTTTGAGTTTGCCATAGTTTTTGGCCAATATAGTTATTTTTACAAACTGGGGGAAACAGGGTGTTACATCACCCTTACTGCCTTAAAGGAGATTCCAACAAAACAAGGAAAAGGCAAGTATGAACCATTTTTTAAGGCATTTGGTCACTATTCAATACCTCATTTCTACATTATTTTGTATGGTAGATCTATTTCCATATATTGCATGTTCATTGGAGATCAAGTACAAGTATGTGTTGCAAGAGGATTGAGTTGCACGTGTAGGTTCATTCCAAACATGGAGCACTCTCTTGGGGATCTATATGATTCTCATTGTCATCCTAGGTAGCTTTAAGATATACAACATTGTTCTTCTAAGTGATTTCCTTCCATTTCTCCTCTCCTTCATCTCCAAAGCTCAAGTTAATTAACTCAACAAAGGAGATCAATAAAGTAAATATAAGTTAGTTTGGTTTCCTTTGTTATTTTTTTATTTACTTGTTGGAAAGCCTAATCAAAGTAAACTAATTAACCTACAATGCTAAATAACTAATTAAGAGTAAAACCTTAATTAATATAATGTTATCATCTCTCCTTTCTCTTCCCTTCTCCTACGGTTTCTCAATTTTTCCTTAAAAGTGAGTAGTGATTCCACTCTATATGTTATGCACCAAACAACCAAAATAACATAGAGAGAGAGAAATAGAGAGAAGTAACTCCACGCCTTAATAAAGAGAGAAGAAACTGAAGGAATGAGGGCTTATCTGATGCATTTTACCTTGAATTTTTAGTAGCTTAACGGAAGCCATCAGGGCTCATGTGAACATGCATCATCGTACTACCTGGTTGCAGGCATGCCAACTCGCAATGGAAGTTGAAACCATCCCTCAGGCCCCACCCATGAAGGCTCCATTTCTCATCCATCCTCGCCCTGGGGCTCACCCAGCTATGACATAAACATTGAAGGTCCAAAAGGTATCTCTAGCAGAAATGGTGGAACGTCGAAAGCAAGGAATCTCCTACTATTGTGATGAAAAGTATTCACCAAGGCATAAATGTAGAGAAGAAAATTTCTTCCAGATTGATGCATCAACTTCCTCTCCTTCTGAAGACATCCAATCAGATGAGTCTCTTGACCAAGATGAGGATCCACCAAGTGATCACGTTGAAGCTCCAGTTGTCACCCTTGTGGAACCAGAGGAACCCATCATATTGCTTCCTTCTCTCTTGGGTATTTTAGCTCCACAAACATTAAGCTCAAGGGCTATATCAAACATCATCCAATGGTAGTGTTGATTGATAATGGTAACATTGTCTGGTGGTGGATTTTTGAGGGAGCCATGTGGATTTCATGGGGGTAATACCCTTGTTCTTCATTGAGGATGGAATACAGATCTTGTGATATAATGATTTCCCTCTATGGCCCCAGTTCAAATTAAGAAGAGGTGTTAGAATTATTGGTGTAATATTCACATGTGGCCATGAAAAAATCATATGTATCGTTAATGTATTTGTGATCATAGATAAGACCATCCTTTAATCAATTATTATCATTTATTCTAATACTATGGATTGGTTAAGTCCAACCTAGTCAAACTTGTACACGTAGGCTCAACAACCCCTCATATAGGTAGAAACCTACTTGAGTTGTGTATAAATACACCATAACTCTCATGTGTACATCATCGTCTTGTGATATTCTTGATCTTTCTTAAGTGCTTTATGCCTAAAGGCATCAATAACAAATCTCGTATTTGTTACTTAACAATGTACTTTACTCTCAATTTCTCTCAATGTGTTCGTCTATATTATGACGTTCTATGACGCCACGTGTCATCATGAATTCGATTGT
>ML779304.1:172140-187962 GCA_009831015.1 Picea engelmannii | reverse complement strand
CCTATAACTCATGACATGAAAATCACACCCTAAAACATTCTAACCACTAACTACTATGACCCCAAAGCATCGTTATTATAGCAAACTTGTCGCAACATCCATCAAATGCAACATATTTATAGATTTTGAAACGTCGCAATTCTAACGTAAAAAAAACCTAAGTGATCATTAGTATTTTTACTTGGTCAACATACTAAGGTGACCATTGGAGGGAAAAACCTAGTTTCCAAAACATCACAATTGCGACATCAATCTTCACAAATGTGGCAAGAACGACGTCTATGTCACAAACGTGGCAAGATAGACGTTCCGGTGGAAAACATGGCAAGAGAGACGTTAACGTGGCAAGAGAGACGTCAACATGGCAAGACCGACGTTATCGGGCAATATGAATTTTTTTTTTTTTAATTTCCTCTATTTTGCGACAATATGGACAATTTTGTCCATAACGTCGCAAATAAAATGTCGGAATTTTTACAATATGTATTAGTGATAGTGATCAACCTTGCTTCTCACAAATATCAATCTAAGGATGTACGTGTCAAAATTTTGGTACAACATCCTTGAATATTTGTTTATACCATAAAGGGATATTTTCAATTTGCACACTAGCTCTTTCTTACCCTTTACTTCAGGTTGTTTTATGTAGATTTTTTCTTCCAGGTCCCCATGTAGGAACATTGTCTTAACATCCATTTTCTCTATTTCAAAATCAAATGGTGTAGCCAGAGACATTAGTACTCTAATCGAAGTTAATTTTGAAATAGGAGAAAAAATATCACCGAAGTCAACTCCTTCGACTTGGGAATATCCTTTTTTTACGAGTCGAGCTTTGAATTTCTCAACTTGACCTATTGCATTCAATTGTTTCTTGAACACCCACTTTCTACTGATGGGTTTTCTTCCATTGGGTAATTCAACCAAATTCCATGTCTCATTTTTGTACAAGGATTCCATTTCTTCAACCATGGCATCCTTTGAGAGTTTACTCTCTATAGAGTCAATTGCCTCCCTGACCGACTTGGGATCCTTGTCAATGGTATATAACACAAATGTAGAACAAAAATTAGGAAAAATATACCTTAAATTTTTTTTCATACTTGTTTATACCTACTTACAACCCGAGTTGGTTGTTCCATCTCTTCATCTGATTTAATCAACTAATCTAAATCATCTTCTTTGTTCCTCAGTTCAAACACCAGTTTCTCTGGTTCTTTTTCCATTTGAACCTCTTCAAACTTGGAAGTTCCTTTGAATTCCTTGAATACCACATCTCAACTATACATCATTTTTCTCAACACTGAATCCCAAATCTTATATCATTTCATTCCATCCTTGTAGCCGATGAAGATACACTTGATTTCCTTATTGTCCAATTTGTTCATATCTTCTTTGGGAAAATGCACAAATGCATCGCAACCAAATACTTTGAGATGTGACAGAGAAGGATTCTTACCAAATCATGCCTCATGTGGAGTCAATTCAACTAGCGCTAATGAAGGAGACCTATTTATGTAACATCCCCACTACAATCCCTAGTTTAATTAATGCATATATAATGTATGGCTATGGCCAAGTGATGTATATGGGAATTGTATTTCTTATTTTTTTATAAATAAAATATGATGCTAGCTATCGGGGACATGGAAAGAGATGGGGGATGATTAATATCCAATAGAGGAGGGATATACAAATGGGGTTTTCATTCAAGATTTTAATTCCCAAATACTTTTCCCCGATTTCAATGTTTTGAGTGAACCTTCTAATTTTCCCTTGAGTGTAGAAGAATGAAATCACTGAATGAATGTAAGGGGGTGGGTGTGAGGAGTCACATCCCATAGTTATTGGGAGAATGTGGCTGAATTATAATCATCTTAAGGAAGAGTGTAAGTCAAGAAATCAAGCAAAAGGGAGGAAACATTCATATGGCCAAGAGGGGCAATTTTAGATAGTGAATTTTTTGCATGAAAAGGGGGACAACAGGAATGATGAGAACGTGAAAAAGGAAGTGCACTAAAGATGGAGCAACAATGGTGGGATAATTTAGGAGCATTTGGAGCTCTGAAGAATTAAGAGGAAATATGTTAGGCTTGTAGAAGAACTAGGTTTACAGGCCTGAAGAGTGAACTCCTTTGTGAGTTGCACTGGAGTAGAAATCTTGATACTATTGTTTTCCTTGTAGTTTTCCTAGTAATGAGT
Organism: Picea engelmannii; assembly: GCA_009831015.1. NCBI lineage: Eukaryota > Viridiplantae > Streptophyta > Pinopsida > Pinales > Pinaceae > Picea > Picea engelmannii. The sequence continues at coordinate 185,763 of ML779304.1, read as the reverse complement.
TCCCTTGAGTTCCAAGTAGTGAGATTCTTAGTTACATATGCTAGAGAGATGTTGATAAATGAATGATATGTTTGATGGACTGAGAGCAGTGAAGGGGTACATTCCTTGGGTTGGGCAGGTCGAGAGGAAGAGAGTTGGATGAAATTAGGATAGTTACAGAATAATACTAGTGGGTTATGGGATTATCTGAGCTATGAGTGGATAGTGAGAGACACCCTCTTTTGTGGATTCATAGACCCAAATAAGGGGTGAAATTTTGTTGAGATCTAGAGCAACAAGTATATGGTTGGGTCCCAAGCAACTAGTTGCACAATGTTTTTGAAAAGATGGGTGTTTATCTTGTTCTGTGTTACATTTATAGTTTATTCTAGCACATATTAATTATGTATATGAGGATGGTTTTATACGTTTCTATATGAATTTAATTAGTTGCATCCATGTTTATTTCAACATGTTGTAGTTGTTTCTAAATTAATGATAACATAATGGTTAAATCTGTTATCAAATATAGTTTTCAAGGGTAGAAGGTCATCCAAGTCCTTGTTTACACAAGAAGCAACCATGAGCACAAAGCGCATCACTCAAAGTGGTCTATTGTGAGCTCAAAGCAGCAAACATGAAGGTTCGGTTTTCAATGGAGGAGATCCCCTGTGAATTTCAGATTAGTGACCCTCGGGCATTCAAAAATATAAAGTTGCACGAGGATTAGCGACCAAGCAGAAGCCCCATAGTGGCTTTTGCCCAGAGTTGCAGATTAAGCGCCCCGTGTCCCTCTAGAACGGACGGTCAATATTTACTTCGAGACTTTGAGACTTTTTCCTTTGGGGACTTCCCCTCTCATTTTCCTCCGGAGTGCTTTTTTTGAAGTCCCAGATCAAACACCATGCATCCTCATCCAACAGATGATCATGATTTACTTTGGAAGTCTGGGATTCAGGAGTTTTAGCTTCTCCACTCCTGATTTCATCTGTAGTATTTTCTACCGAAGTTAATGATCAAGCGCCACACATCCTTCTCCATCAGATGATCATGATTTACTTTGGGAATCTGGGCTTCGGGAGTGTTAGCTTCTCCCCTCTCACTTTCATTCGAAGTGTTTTCTCCCAGAGTCCGTAGATCCCTGCCGCGTGTCCTCCTCAAATCGATGATCGTCATTCACTTAGGAGCTCCAACTCTACATGAATACCACCCACGAGATCTGAAGAGCCAAAGTACATGGAAATCATCAGTTCTGATGTGTGGCTCTCATCTGTTAGAGAAACGTGGCATCCATCTAGCGCTGAAACATGGAACTCATTTCAAGTAGTTTTAGACATGTCTTCATCCTATTTTTGAGTGACACATCTCACCCCTCTGTTCGTGATATGTCAGCATAGTGATGTCAGGCCGCCCCGTTAGCTATGGGAGATCATCCTACAGGAAGTGTTCTTGTTCAAGTGCCAATATTAGCGCCATCTCCATGCGTGGTTTTTATGGATCCTAGAATTGGTATGTGGACAAAATTTAGCGGTGGCACTAAATTTAGTAGGTGTTCCTAGATCACAGAGTGTGACTAGATCAATGATCACGTTTGATTGTGGGGACGCAACATGCTTGAATGATAAAATTCTTAAGCGGTCCCGCAATTGAAACCATGGTATAGAGAAAGAGCTATGTGGTGAAAGGTGGTGAATTGCGGGCTCAAAAGAGGTGTGGATTCAAACCTCCTTTGATGGCCCCGCAAACATGTGCTTATAATGATTAATCCAAGAGAAACACGTGGTATTACCCTAGGTGTTAAGCCTCATCCCGATCCCGAGGGTTCATTTAATAAAAGAAAGGACTGGTGGTTGAAACCTCAACTCACTCCATAAATATAAGGCATGGAGGGTTTGGCTGAGGAGATAGAAGACTGTTATCCTGAGGTACCACGATGGACGATTTTTCCCACAGGCCCATACTGAGTTGAGTTTGTGTCTGACAGGAAGATACATGCACAGTTTGACAGAAGAAGGCCCATACATAAGGATTTGAATGGAATGGCTAGATCACACTCTTGGGAGTTGTGGACTGATCTGGGTATAAATCGATTAGTTCAATATTTTGTAGGGAAGAGGGGTGTTCTTCATAGGTTGGAGAGTCGAGTGAGTTTCAGGAGCAGGGCTCTGTAATTTTTCAGTTTGTATGTCTGAGGGCTTGGATTGTAAATATATGTTATTGAATATTCCTTTGAATCATTTTTATTAGACCATCTTCTTAGTTTACACGCTATTTCTGTTTTGTATGAATGTAATCTCTCTGACTTATGGATTCTTGAGGCGATGGAGTTTTTCTTGCTATCATTCCCATCTTTCATGGTTCGTCATATTTACTATGTTTTCCTTCTTGTTTGAATGTAATCTCTTTTATTTATGGATCCCTGAGGCGATGGAGATTATGTTGTTTTCATGCCCATCTTTCATGGTTCGTCATATTTTCTCTGTTTTCCTTTTTGTCTGAATGTAATCTCTCTGATTTATGGATCCCTGAGGCGATGGAGGTTTTGTTTCTATCATGCCCATCTTTCATGGTTAGTCATATTTTATCTTTTTTTATCATTGTCTAGATGTAATCTCTATGATTTATGGATCCCTGAGGCGATGGAGGATCTGTTTCCATCATGCCCATCTTTCATGGTTCACCAAACATTTTCTGTCTTCTTCTCCTCATCACCACATTAATCCTTTTTTCTTATAGGCGGTTTAAATGCCTTCCTTATCCACGATACTTACGACTCCATATCCCAATGGTCCTGAACTAATTTGCAATTAGTTTTGTTATCTTTTATTCTCTCTACAGTCTCACTGATCCACCTTCTCAAACCATTCAAATCTTTTTACTTTTATTTTGATGGGTACTGGGCTTATCCTCTTGCATTTAGAGGGTAACTCTCAATGCTAACATTAATGGCACCATTGTTGAGGACGAAAGTGAAGATATATTCCCTAGGATAACGAAAACGATCAGATCTGATCTTTGATGGTGAACAAAGACCAGACACATTCAAACTGCATAGCATTCACCTGACAACTCCATGATTAAAGAATCCAGTGACGACTCCACAATTTTAAGAAGTCATATTTTCAAATGGAAGCCATTTTGGCTCGGAGGTTTTCTCCTTTTAATTTCTCTTATGTTCCTAATTTTCCAAATGTTGTTCTTACTATGGATGAGTTGAGTGATTTTTTGCCCACATTTAGAGACATAGAGATTACAACCCTACAGAGAAACTGCTTGAGTTTCATGAACTCATGCATCAGTTGGGGATACATCATGAGGATGTATTAATGAATATGTCCATGTACTAATTAGAGGGATATGCTCATGATTGGTATCGATCCTTTCCCCCTTCTAGCATCTCCTCCCTGGAATAGTTTCATGCAATTTTTAATATGCATTCTCAAAAGTTATATTCCTATGAGTTAATTTGTCATAGTTGTTGTGAGGAGTATAAAGATGGTGTTTAGGATATAGCTGATTCTTATGAAGGATGTGAGGTTGAAAGAGAGGCCTTGTATGAGGAATCAATTTTTTCTCTTCCCTGTTCATCTGCATCTGATGAAAACTATGTTTGTTGTCTCAGTAAGGAAAGTGCATAAATCGAGTCTGTTCTGGAAGATGATATTCTTTGTATCCCTGTCTCTAAAAATACTAGATATGAGAAGCCTACTTTTGACTCATATGATGATTATGATATATTGCTTCCTAGGTTGGAGCTTGAAAGGCAGCCTATGTTTAGTAATGAAGAACATTTTTCTCATGTTGGGCAGAAGATACCTCTTGGCGTGACATTCAAGAATCCTCCTCTATTTGATAATTATGGAGACAATGATGAATATGTTGAGGTTTTTTTTGAAGAGAAATGCATTAGCATCCAACCTTCTAATGAAAGTGAAAACTTTTACCAAGAGCAACATGTTAAAGAAAAAGAGCCATCCATTGATATACACGAGGATATTTCTTGCCATCAACTAGCAAATGTGATCAGAGAATAACAAGGAGAAGTGGATCAACAGCCTACATCATCCTTTCACTCACCTGTTCTTGCCATAGACATTTAGCCAGATGTGAGCAGCTATAAGACAAAGCAGGATTTTTGTTACCAACCCAGTAGGTTTTGTCACCTATTTTATGACCCTATAGGGGAGTACATGGAGTTGCATTTTTTCCATGTATTGAAGCCTCCAAACTTTATCTTACTTTCAACACTAGGAGGAGAGTTGAGGAATGTAATCAATTTGATGTCACGGTTTCATTATACTTTGTTGATCAGTGATAGAGTAAATAATTTTTCAGTTAGGAGGTTACTTGAATGGCTCTGGTGGAAGTTCTCTTTCACCTAGCACATTGTAAAAATCAGTTAGTGTAGGTTTGTACATAAATAAGATCCTTCTGGAGAATGTGTTTTTTCTTTATTTTCAAGTAGATATTATACAGAGAATCATGTGGTCCTCAACAGGATGTATTTGAGCTCGACTCCACAACCCAACAGGCTAAGGCACTAGAACTGCGCATTCTTGGTAGCTCGCAGGGAGCATACCATCCCTTGTGGATCCAAATGTTATCACATATAGTTTTCAAGGGAAACAAGTCATCCAAGTACTTGTTTACATAGGAATCAACCATGAGCACAAATCACATCACTCAAAGAAGTCCAATGCAGGCTCGAAGCAACAAACAGGCAGGTTCGGTTTTCAACAGTGGAGATCCCCTGTGAATTTCAGATTAGCGACCCTTGGGAATTCAAAACTATAAATGTGCGTGAGTATTAGAGACCAAGCAGAAGCCCCAGAGTGGATTTTCCCCAGAGTTGCAGATAAAGCGTCGTGTGTCCCTCTGAAATGGATGGTCAATATTTACTTCGGGACTTCCATAATTTTTCCTTTTGGGACTTCCCCTCTCGTTTTCCTCTGGAGTGATTTTTCCCGAAGTCACAGATCAAACACCATGTGTACTCATCTGATAGATGGTCATGATTTACTTCGAAAGTCCTGGCTTCAGGAGTTTTAGCTTCTCCACTCCCAATTTCATTCAGAGTGTTTTCTCCTGAAGTTAAATCTCAAGTGCCACACATCTTTCTCCATCGGACGATCATGATTTACTTCAGGAATCTGGGCTTTGAGAGTGTTAGCTTCTCCCCTCTTGCTTTCATATGGAGTGTTTTCTCCTGGAGTCCATAGATCCCTGCCATGTGTCCTCCTCAGATCAACGATCATCATTCAATTTGGAGCTCCAGCTCTACATGCAGACCACTCCCGAGCTATGAAGTTCCAAAGTAAGTGGCATTCATTAGTTTTGATGCGTGGCACTCATATGTTAAAGACACGTGTCATCCATCTAGTGCTGACACATGGCACTCATTTCAAGCAGTTTTAGACATGTCTTTAGCCTATTTTTGAGTGACACATGTCACCCCTCTACCCATGACATGTCAGCATAGTGACGCCAGGCCACCTCGTTAGCTACGGGAGATCAACCTACGGGAAGTGTTCTTGTTCAAGAGCTAAGATTAGCGCCATCTCCATGCGCGGTTTTAATGGATCCTAGAATTGGTGAGTGGATAAAATTTAGCGGTGGCACTAAATTTAGCAGGTGTGCCTAGATCGTAGAGCAAGACAAGATCAATGACCACGTTTCATTGTGGGGATGCAACAAGCTCGAATGATAAAATTATTGAGAAGTCCCGCAATTGAAACCATGGTATAGCGAAAGATCTGCGTGGTAGAAGGTGGTGAATTGCGAGCTCAAAAGTGGTGTGGATCCAAACCTCCTTTGATGACCCCACAATCATGTGCTTATATAACGATGAATCCAAGAGCAGCACGTGGTAGTCCCCTAGGCGTTAATCCTCATCTCGATCTCGAGGGTTCAGTTAATAAAAGAAAGGACTGGTGGTTGAAACCTCGACTCACTCCATAAATAGAAGGCATGGAGGGTATGTCTGAGGAGACAAAAGACTGTCAGCCCCAGGTACCATGATGGAATATTTTTCTGAGCTAAGTTTGCATCTGATAGGAGGATACACGCACAATCTGACAGAAGAAGGCGCAGACATAATGCTTTGAATGGAATGGCCAGATCACACTCCTGGGAGTTGTGGAATAATTTGGGTATAAATAAATTAGTTCAATATTTTGTAGGGAAGGGGGGTTTTCTTCATAGGCTAGAGAGACGAGTGAGTTTTAGGAGCAGGGCTCTGTAATTTTTCAATTTGTATGCCTGAGGGCTTGGATTGTAAATATATGTTATTGAATATTCCTTTGAATCATTTTTATCAGATCGTCTTCTTAGTTTACATGCTATTTCTATTTTCCTTCTTGTATGAATGTAATCTCTCTGACTTATGGATTCCTAAGGCAATGGATTTTATGTTTCTATCATGCCCATCTTTCATGGTTTGTCAGATTTTCTCTGTTTTGATTCTTGTCTAAATGTAATCTCTCTGATTTATGGATCCCTAAGGTGATGGAGGTTTTTTTTCTATCATGACCATATTTCATGGTTCATCATATTTTCTCTGTTTTTCTCATTGTCTAGATGTAATCTATCTGATTTATGGCTCCCTGAGGTGATGGAGGATCGGTTTCCATCATGCCCATCTTTCATGGTTCACCACACATTTTATGTCTTCTTCTCCTCATCACCAGATTAATCCTTTTATATGATAGGTGGTTTAAATGCCTTCCTTATCTAGGATACTTACGAATCCATAGCCCAATGGTCCCGAACTGATTTGCAATTACTTTTGTTATCTTTTCTTCTCTCTACAGTCTCACTGATCCACCTTCTCAAACTATTCAAATCTTATTACTTTTATTTTGATGGGTACTGGGATTATCCTCTTGCAGTCAAAGGGTGACTCTCAGTGCTAAAAAAATCCATATGTATTCCTATAGCTAGTAAGCTACATGATTAATTAGAAAAAAAATTGTATTTCTATGTGTATTCTGCATGTAATGAACCTCAGTCAAGTTGGGGAACATTACATATTGGTATAATATCTCTTGATTCAACACCAGACTTGCATGGGACAAATATCAATAGGAAATTGGTAAATTTTCCATCTCAGTGTTTGAGTTATGTCGAATTTGGAGAAAAATGGTAAAACCTGAGTGAAATCCCCAAATTTCTGAGTGAATTCAAGTTTAAATTGCACTCAGAATGGTTGTTATAGAGGGGTTGTTTTGACTTCCAAGTGACTGAATTTGTCTTGGCCATGCATGTCCAACATTTTCATGACGGTCACGAGTTGGAAATATGGAAAATCAACTAAGTGAAGAAAATAATTTTGTGTGCTAAATATTGGCGATGCATAGTGTAGAACTTGTGGTGCATACGATGAATATTGGTGCACAATATGCACATTGAGTATTGATCCTACGTGGTGTAGAACTTGTGGTGCACGATGAATATTGGTGTGAAGTATGTGTGTTGAATATTATCACTACGCGTTGTATATCATGCGTGCGCTAAATATTGGTTCTCAGTATGCGTGTTGAATATTGACACTGTGCATTGTAGAAATTGTGTGCGTTGAATATTGGTGCGCAATATGCGTGTTGAATATTGGTGATGTGCATTGTAGAACTTGCGTGTGATGAATATTGGTGCATGGTATGCATGTTGAATATTGGCACTACACGTTGTAGAAATTGTGTGTGTTGAATATTGGTTCATGGTATGCACGTTGAATATTAGTGTTGCACATTGTAGAACTTATGCATGGTGAATATTGGTGTGCAGTATGAGCGTTGAATATTGGTGTTGTGTGGTGTAGAATTTACACGAGTTGAATGGTGGTGCATGATACAGAACTTGTGCGTGCATGCATTTTTGAAAGGAAGAAGAGAAGGAAAAATGGGAAGGAAAATCGTTGATGACAGGAACATGTCATATTAACAAATGGTTACAGTAGTAAATCAACCAATTTTCTATGAATATTTTTGAAAATTTGAAGTTCATCAACTTGTAGAGGCAATTTGACATCCTAAACGACATTTTCAGGTAGTTGAAATCGAGAGAACTATGTGTACCTTTGGTAAACAAATTCTTTGCTTCTTAAAATGAATGGGATTAGTGAGATATTTCCATCGAGATATTTTGAGTGCAAAACAGAGCTTGTACAAGGAAGTTACCACTAAAATTGTACAAGGTATATTTTCGACAGTATTTTTCTTCCAGAGGGAATAAATTCTTCCTCATAAGTCAATTTGAGGCATAAGAGAAATTTGTGGAAATAACATAGATCATAGAAGGAATTCATGGAACCATATTTGGAATCTAGGTATCTGAAATTGTACAAGAGGGGAGAGAAGACACTTATAACAGTGAGGAGTAAAATGAGAAATTATTCTAAACTTCCACAGACCATAACTATCAACTCGAAGCTCATTTTTGGGAAAATGAGTTGTCAATGGAAAGATAATTAAGAATAGAATCAACTTGCACATGAAAAATTTTGAATTGAGAATTATAGTTTCTCATAAAATAAATAAAATTTTGCAGCAGTAAAAATAGAGCAATGAGTGGAAATTGCAGTTTGTGAAGGTTGTAAATTTTCGCTCAAAACTCAGAATGAAGCATGAGGATAGTTGTCTGAGAGTTGTTTCATAGAGGAATGTGTATAAAGAATCAATTTTTTGATAGTGCATTGTGTTCTTCATAACTGGAATGAATAATGTATTGTAACCTAATTAATAAATTAATTGCAATGTGTCTATTCTAATAGCAATTGTTGTATGCACATTTTCTTGCAGAGCTAGAAACGAGAGGGAAATTTGGTTCCTTAATGAGAGTTATAGTTATGGAGGATTCCCATGGGTATTAAAACCATTAGGAGGAGATAAAAGGGATACATGTTAGCATGGGAAATGATAAGGCATATTCCAATGGAAGAAGAGGAAGGGAGGAGCCTGTGGAGATTGTTGTAACTATGAGGATCATGTAAAGGGAAGTGTAGAGATATAGAGCGGATAATAAAAATATTATGAAATATTAGGAGGAGATACTATAGATTATGAATATAATGTAGAGGCAAGAAAATAAATACTTCAACATAAAGCAAGTGGCTAGTGCTATAAAAGTGGCAGCATCCAGATCCCATAACAAAAGGGATGAGCATGGGAATGACAAAAAATCAAGAAGTATGAGCAGGTGTGATCACTCCATAGAGAAATCAACTAGACGATCTCATGCAAGTTTAGGGCCAGGGAGTAGCCCAAGTGTGTCTCCTATTAGGAGGCATAGAAGATGGCATGAGTCAGACATCATGTAGGGTAAACTTAGGAAAATCAATCCACCAAATTTCAATGGTGAGCATAGAAAGGGAGAATAGGTTGAAGCATGGATATTGGAAATGAAGAAGTATTTCCAGCTGCATGATTACCCATCAAGACCAAAATTTCAACCTACCACCTATAGGGAAAGGCATCCATGTGGTGGGATCAACTTAAGCAAGCCAAGCACCTTGATGAGAAGAAGGTCTCATGGAGGTAGTTCAAAGGTTATTTCTAGGAGAAATATTTATCAGAGCATTACTATGAAAGGAATATGAAAGATTTATTTGAACTCAAATTGGGAAGCATGATGATGGATGAATATGAGAAGAGGTTCTTTGAATTGTTGAAGTATGTGGGATTCATAAAGGATGAGAAGGTTAAAATGAAAATATTTCTGAGTGGGTTACCCTCCTTCTATAGTGACAAGAACATTATGGTAACCCCAGGACTTTGGAGGAGACCATAAGGACATGAAAACATCTTTATGAGAAGAGTAGAGGAACTAGAGTCTTCCAAAAATATTGGAATGACAAGATGAAGGGTAAAAGGGATCAAAGGCAAAAATATTTTAGGTAATCCTTTTTCATAAATAACTCTCAAGCAAATCAACAAGGAAAGACAACCCAAAATGAACCCAAGATGGCATATTCATTCGAGAAAAGGCCAAGAAAACAACTTATAAAGTGTTGGGAATGTGAAGGAGATCACTTATATAGGTTCTTCCCTCACAAAGGAGAAAGGATGAGGTCAATCCACAATATTTAGGAGGCTCAAAAAATGAAAGACATGCAGGGGAAACATGCCAAGGATATATGCATCCTTGGAAAACAAGAAAGTAGAATATCAATGATCCCCCATGATTGAAGTGGAAGGTAAGATTGACAACCAACCCATAGAAATTTTAATTGATTTTGGATAGCCATTGTTACATAAACTCTAACATAGTTGAAATATTTCACTTACCAAGGAGTAAGCATAATAAATCTTGGCTCTTTCCGAAAAACTTTCTCGAGACAAACTATGTACGTAATTTTGAAACATCCAATGTTTAGAGTGTATAGTCCACCCATCATTAGGGACAACAAAAGATCAGTAATATGAAAAGAGAATGTGAAGAATAGATTTATAGTGTAAGGGCATGAGATAACCATTGAGAGAAGAGGAAAATGTTGTGAAAGAATATTAAAGTAAGATTAAAATAAGGGATCTAAATTTTTTTGACTGTTCAGAAAGAATATTAAAGTCAGGAATATCAAAATGAAGATTTACATAATGGATCTAGATAATAAGTTGACCATGAAAAATATTAATGAAATAGATCTAAAACAAGTTAACCATTCATTAAATGGAAAATATTGAATACCATCCAATCTTGAGGGATTTTGAAGATATTTTTGGGGAAATCGTAGGACTACCACCAAAGAGAGACATTGATTTATCTATTTATTTTGTGCTAGGAGCCTCCCTAGTGTCTAAGAAACCATACAAAATGGGCACACCGGAATTGAATGAGTTGTAGATGCAACTTGACTAATTGTTAAAGAAGGGGTGTATACATGCAAGTGTCTCATCTTGGGGTGCCCTAGTGTTATTCATGAAGAATAAAGATGGACCTTAAGGATGTCCATTGATTTCAGACAATTGAATAGGGTCACCATAAAGAAAAAATATCCCTTGCCAAGGATTGGTGATTTGTTTGACCAACTTAATGGTGCAAGAATATTTTCCAAGATTGAATTGATATTAGTTTATCATCAAGTGAGGATAAATGAATTTATGGTAGTGCCATTTGGGATATCAAATGCATCGATTTTTTTCATGTGCTTAATGAATGGAGTGTCCAGGGAATAATTAGAAAAGTTTGTAATTGTGTTCTTGGATGATATACTCATATACTCAAATACATAAGAGGAACATGATCAACATTCAAGCATGGTTCTACAAAGAGCATAAGTTGTATGCCAAGCTAAGTAAGTGCATATTCTATCAAAGTAAGATTCATTACTTGGGGCATATTATTTCAGTAGACAAGATACCAATTGATCCTGAGAAGATAGAGTCCATTAGGGGATGGCCAGAGTCAAGAAATGTTGCAGAGGTCAGATCATTCATGGGCCTTGCAGGGTATTACCAAAGATTTATAAAAGGTTTTTCAAGCCCCATTACTTCTTTTCAAAAGAAGGGAGTCAAATTTAAATGGAATTTCAAATGTGAAGACATCTTTCAGCAGATGAAATACATAATTACCAGTGTGCCCATATTGAATATTGTAGACTCGTATGAATATTTTTGTGTGTGCATGGATGCATGCAAGGAAGGGATCGACGGGATCCTCACTCAAAAATATCAAGTGGTATGTTATGAGTTTAGGAAATTAAAAGAACATGAGAGGAATTATGCTACCCATGATCAAGACTTAGAAACCATTGTTCACACGCTAAATATGTGAAGACATTACCTCATGGGTCAAATATTTGAGCTAAGGACATACGACTATGGTCTAAAATATTTATTTGGACATCCAACATTAAATTCTAGGAAAAACTGATGGCTTGAATTTCTTAGTGAATATGACTTCAAAATTAATCATATCAAAGGAAAATAAAATCAGGTGGATGATGCACTCAATAGAAGAGTTCATGGGATGCATATTTGATCCATTAGCATGTACATAAATGATCTAAAAGATAAAATTTTAGAGGCAACAAACTCATATCAACATTATTTGCAAATAAGAGGCATATTACAACAAGGAAAATTGCCATAGGAATTCAAAGATTTTAAGCTAAGGGAAGATGGATTTCTTGTGTATCGAGGCAAGGTATATGTTCCAAAATCCAGAGAGATGAAAAATATAGTGATGAGGGAAATGAACAACATGCCATACTCTAGACACCCAGGATATCAAAAGTCAATTGTAGCCATGAGGAGCCAATACTTTTGGCTTGGAATGAAAGAAGTGGTTGATTACATAGCTAAGTGTCTAGAGTGATAGAAGGTGAAAACCAAGCATGGACATCTATATGGTATACTACAACCATTACCCATTCCAAAATGGAATTTGGAAGTAGTTACACTTTATTTTATCATGAATATTACTAAAACAATGTAGCAACATGATTCCATCATGGTGGTGGTGGAAAAATTGACTAAGGATACACATTTTTGCCCAATGAAAACTACACACAAGGAAACAAACATTGCAAAGATATACATGAAAGAAGTTTCTAGGATACATGGAGTTCCCAAGGAAATCATTTTATATCGAGATCCAAAGCTTATATCCAATTTTTGGAAATATTTGATCAAAGGCTTTGGGACAAATCTAAATCTCAGTACAACATATCACCCATAGTCATATGGGAAAACAGAGAGGACCAATTGAATAATTGAAGACATGATCATAATGTATGTGATGGATCAATGCCCATGAAAGTGGGAAGACCACATCCACTTAGTTGAATTTGCTTACAATAATGGGTATCAAGAATATTTAAAAATGAACCCATTTGAAGTGTTTTACGGAAGGAAGTGTAACATGCCAGTAAGTTGGGATAACCCAGTAGACAAAGTTGTCCTTGGTCTAGATTTATTAAAGGAAATGGAAGAGAATATGGTGAAGATCAAGAAAAATTTGAAGGCTTACCAGGAAAGGCAGAATATCTTCGTAAACTAAAAAAAAACTTCCAGTTATTTTAAAGTGGGTGAACATGTATTTTTAAAAGTGAATGAAGATAATTTCACTAAGATTGGCTTGCTTCCCAAAGTTGGCAGTGAGATATTGTGGGCCTTTTGAAATCTTAGAGAAGATAGGACCAGTTGCATACATGTTATCATTTCCTGCATCCATGAGAGTTCAAAATGTATTTTATGTGTCATTATTAAAGAAATATGTGCCTATACCTAATCACACAATTGATTGGACTGTGATCGAGGTGGAGTAGGAAGGAGATTTACAGGTGGAACTAGTACACATCCTAGACCTAAAAGTCAAATTGCTCAGGAACAAAGATATTTTCTTGGTAAAGGTCCAATGGACCTGCTACAGTCCTGAAGATGCAACATGGGAGAAAGAAGAACCTATGCATGATGAATACCCACAAAGTTTTGTCAATTTTGAAGAAAATATAAGCTAAAAATTTAAGACTCCATTTTGGGCAGCTAGATTTTTGGAACCACGTCTTAGATTTCCTAGTCACCTATGCTAGAAACCTTAATAAAGAAATGATGCAACTTGATGGACTGAGAGTAGTGAAGGGGGCGTATTCCTTAGGTTTTCAATTTGAGGAGAACAAGAGATTTTGGTTGGGGCCATTGTTGGAGTTAT